>PVIC010020839.1:0-28980 GCA_004025085.1 Thryonomys swinderianus | reverse complement strand
GGAGCAGGGTTACTGAGGGCTGAACCCAGGACCTTTGCACTAAACTACATCACATGCCCAGCCCTGGTTTTATATTTTTGTTTTGAGACAGGGTCTCCATCAGTCACCAAGTTGCCTGCTCTGGGCTTGAACTTGTGACCCTTCTGCCTCAGCCTCTCAGAAAAGTGAGATTACAGGCATATGCTGCCACGGCTGATTCTCACTCCGCTTCCCTGCTCCCTTCCCCTGCCGCTCGCTGAGTTCCCACGGGGTGGCTGGAGGCACATTCTGCTCTGCCACGTTCCCTGACCGCAGCCCACCTCCCTGCGGGTGCTGCGCGGGGAGGGGCGTGTGGCTTCCCTCTGAGGATTCCCACCTGCTCTCTCCTAAGGAGCAGATAAACACCATCCTCCGCCTGTTGGCTGTGGTTGCTTCTCTTTCGCACCCTGACTGGCTATGGATACTGTGACTACTGGCTCCGTCTTTCTCCCTCTCTGTCTCTGTCCCTCTGTCTGTCGGTCTGTCTGACACACTGTCTTCTGTCTCTGTCTCTCTTCTTTTCTTCTCCCCTCCCGTTGCTTGGAGAGCCTGCCAGCCTACCTGCTGTCCAAGTTCTCTGACCTGGGAGCCCAAACTCTTCCACAGCTGACCGGGCAGCCCTCTGGCCTGGCTCCATGCAAAATCAGGACAGAACAAGCCAAGTCCAGTTTCCTTCTACCATGTCCCCTGGGACCCAAGGAATCTCACTTATCTTTGTCCACCAAACAGTCCCGCTTCCCCCCTCTCTCCACTCTGATGCCTGTGCTCCGCCATCTTTTTCCAGCTCTCTTCCTTGTTTGCCTAGATGAGTGCAAAGCCATGTATTTGCCTCTTAGGCAGAGATCTAAGCAAAGGAGTGGACACAGATCTTGTTTTTGTTGACATGTGCGTCCTGTCGAGTGACTCTCTCGGCTCTCCACCCGGCCGGGGGTCGGGGGAAGGAGTGGGTGCAGCAGGCTGCCATCCCCGCTCTGCACGTCTTCCAGCTGCGCAGGCTCAGGCTCACACTGGAGAGGAAGGACTGTTCAGAGCTAGGACCTGCGCTCTGCAGCCAAGGTATCAATAAAGTTTTATTAGGATGCAGCCATGTTCACATGTTCACAGCACTAACAGCAGAGGGGAAAAATGGCAAGAGAAGCCGTGTGACCCACAAAACCTAAAACATTTTCTGTCTGGCCTTTCACAGAAAGTTTGCTAGTGTCCCAAGTGAAGAATGATGGCTGATTTAATGGGGCTGGTTTTTAAGTCTTAGTAAGTGGATTAAAATGTGTTGCTTACCTATACTTATCTAGGAAGAGCCCTGGAGGTGACCCCTGTGTCGCCTGGTATGTTCTCTCCCTCTTCTGGCGCAGTTTATTCCAGTTATTTCCTATTTTCTCTACCCAAGTCCAAGAATTAGGTTTTGCTCCAAGGAGCCTTTGACTGGCCAAATTTTTATTAAGGTCAAAAAATGCATTATAGGGCCGGAAATTTAGCTCAGTGGTTCTGGCCCGTGCCTTGCAAGCTCAAGGTCCTGAGTTCCATCCCTGGTAACCACATACAATGCTGGGTGTGGAGACTCATGCCCACCAGCCATCAATACCACATACCACAGTGCTGGACATGGTGGCTCACGCCTGTAATCCCAGTACTCGGGAGATAGAGACAGGAGGATTGCTGAGTTCAAGGCTTGCGTGGGCTACATAGTGAGCTGAGGGCCAGCCTAAACTACAAAGCAAGACCCTGTCTCAAAAAAAAAAAAAAAGCATTATAAAGTCAACTCCTAATCTCCACCTGTTGAGGGTGGTACTACAGCCTCAACCCACCTCCTCTGAGGTTGCTCAGAAAACCAGACATGGAGCTATTGTAACCTACACACCTATGTGCATCGTGGCACAATTCACAAGAGTCAAGACTTCGAACCGGCTGACATGTCTTGAAGCATACATACACAGCAGAACATTACTCAGCCATGAAAAAGAGCAGAATTGTGTCACTGGGAGAAAACATGGAACTGGAGATCATCATGTTCTGCAAAGTAAGCCAGACTTAGAAAGACAGGTGTTCCATGCATTTGTCAGATAGAGGCAGAGGCCAAAGGCAGAAGCAGGATGTCAAAGTAGAAGGGAAACTTATTGGGGATACACGAGGTAAGGGTGAGGATGGGACATAAATATGAATAAAATTATGTATGAAAAAGACACATTGAACCCCAGTACTTTCCAGAAATTAATGTGCTCTTAAATTTAGGAAGAAAGCAGGACTCGGGATGTAACTAGGAGGTAGAGTGCTTGCTGAGCTTATGCAAAGTCCTGAATTCTTTTATCAGTACCTCAAAGAAAAAACTGACACTAAAAGCATCTCTGCAGACTGCCAGGGCCAGCCGGCAAAATCGGACGGTACCTGAGTCGGGGGGTGAGGATTAAGAAAAACACAAGACAGACAAAGATGGGATCAGGAGGACCTCTCAGTCAGTACCGAGCAGGCACCGTGTTTATTGACCAGGCTATATTTATACTGATTTAGAAGGGTAACATGACATCAATAATGGTTACTATGATCTTATACATTTACCGTTTGGTTGGTAGAAACAAAAGCAGGTAGTCAAGAAATCAGTACATTTCTTAGAAATGAGAACAGACACAAATGGTAACTATAAACATGATGGTCATAAGACTGGAATCAATTTCTCAAAATGTCAAACTACAGTTCTCTTAAATCTTTTCCCTAACTCTAACTTCCTTGTACTACTTTCTATTAATGCTTAACTTTCAATAGAATAAGACCAGAAGAATAAGTACATCCATCAGTCTGCTAATTCTATGAAATTCTGTCCTAGCCCACATAGAAACTGGAAGAGGAACAATACGTTGCTAACTTGAGAGACAATGGTCAGTGGGCCCAGCACAGGAATAGGGGAATTTTCCCAGAGCCAGAACATGTTTCCTGGTGGTAACCCAGGGCAGCTCCTTGTTAGAGCAGATCCTCTGGTATACTCGGGGCAGCACCATAAAGCTCAGACCCCCACCTCAGGAGTTATTCCCCAAAACCCCAGGCATAAATGCCTGGTCCAGGTGCACCATGCTGAGCCGCTTCCCACAGCAGACAGCCTCCCTTCCCTGCTGGCCTCGGCTCGCGAGATCTTCCCTCACCCACTTGCCTGATTTCCTCCCAGGGCTTAGTCACTTCCAGACATGATCTTCGCCAACCCATTTGGTCGGTTTTCTTTCTACCCAATTAGACTATGAAGGTTCTGCCGATCTTCTCTTTCTTTCTCTTTTTAAAAAAATTAACAGCAACTAGAAGAGGTCATGTTTGACTTGCTTCAGGTGTAGAACCAATAATACATCTTAAGAATAAATCCATCAGACTCCTTCGCATCCTGTGGCTAGAAAGCAGAGCAGGAACTTGAAAGTTTGCTGAGACAGGGTTACTCCGGTTTATTTTACTGGCCCAGGATTTCTCAACCCCACACAAGAAGAGACATTGTAGCAACATCTACTGAAGCAAGGATTTGTGCGTCTGCAATCAGCTCAGTGCCTGGCAGGTAGGAAGTGCTTAAGTGCAGGGGACCCTTGAGTTAAGACCAGCCTGAGGCACCAACAACTTCAGATCAGAATTTAGTTTTTAACTTATGATAAGCATTCTGAATGGCAGCCTCTTGTGCTTTCAGATGGTCTGAGATATAGACTTATTTATTTTTAATTTTTTTTTTGTGGTACCAAGGGCTGAACTCGGGCCCTGTGTATCCAAGGTTGGCGCATTACCACTTGAGCTAAATCCCCAGCCCTTCAGATATAGATTTACACCTTGAAGAGCTCTGGGAGGAATATTACAATGTCCTTTCCTATGTGGGATTGAGGAATCCTGGGCCAGTGTCTCTCAAAGCACACAGAGACCTGCCTGTGTACAGGAGAGACTTTGAAGGCGCGTAGAGGAGTCTGAGCCTTCAGCTGACCAACCTGAGTTACGGCCAGCCCTTGGGAACAAATTGAGTTTGTAAATCAAGTTTCCCACCGTATTTGCAAATAATCTGAAGCAAATGCATGGCTTTATCCATAGGTGAGTCAAATACCCTAATCACATTTTTAAAGTATAAAATAAACCGGGCGTGGTGTGGGAGGCTGAGGCAGCAGGATCACAAGTTTGAGCTTAGTCAGGCAACTTAGCGATTGAGTGGCCAGGTCTCAAACTATAAAAAGGGGCAGGGGACGTAGCTCAGTATGAAGGTCCTGGGTTCAGGTCTTGCAATGCACACATAGAAGGTATAAAATAGTGCTCATGAACTGACCCCTATGTCATGGACATACAGCACTGACTGTTAGGTTTATGAGGACGTGGTAACCTTAATACACAGCTACGTGACTTGAACCAGAATCTGGCACAGTTTGTTAATTTTTTGTTTGTTTAAAGACAAGGTCTCACTTTGTAATTCATGCTGGGCTTGAACTCATCACATAGCTCAGCTTGGCCTCAAATACACTCATCTTCCTGCCTCAGCCTCCCAAGTGCTAGGATTATAGAAGGGACCAGGCCCAGGTAGACATGGAAAAGACTGGGTGGAATCTTCCTGCTCACAGGCCCTACAAAGGCAGTACCCTCTTTGTGCCAGTTTTGTATCTCTGGAAATTTTTCAGATGGCATTTCCCCAGCTTCCCACCCTTCTTAGAAGAGCTTCTCTGTCACGTATCCAGATGGGAAAATTTCCCTGCACAGCAATCCCGACGTCCGTGTTTGGGTCCATTTCCCATGTTTCAGATTTTCCTGTAATATTCAAACAGTCCTGTATCAAACTTAGTGACTCTTGTTCACTGTGTCTGGGATTCCCCAAGAGGTTGCTGTGGCTACTGGCACTGTTCTCTTGTGCTGAGCGCTCCTGGTTAACTGCTTTCTGCAGTGAGCAGCCTCCCCAGGCCTCCCCTGCTCAGAGGGGAGCGAAGGCCAGTGGCCAGAGGTGCTGGGCACCAGTTGGAACGTGTAGACACGGCAGCCATCGCTGCTGCTCCTCCTAGGTCACCGTGACCCGTTAAATCTAATTAATAAAGAAAGGAATCAGAAAAACACTCTGACCCCAGGGTGTTCACCGAGTCACACTTGAACTAGCGTTTCTCCTCTGCCACTTTCTGAGTGGCATGACTGTGGCTCTCTTGTTTCTCCTCTTCGTGGAGTTCATTTCCGTAGCTTGCAGCAGAGAATGTAGAGAATTTTCTTTCTGTCGGTCTGTCGGGGCTGCTCTCACAACAGCACCACAAACCGGGGGCTTCAAACCCGAGAAGTTTCGTGAGGTATGACACGTGGAAAAACTATTGGAAATAATGAAAACATCAAGCAGCTGCCCATATGCAGTATCAAATGAATCGCTTTCCTTTAAATTAACCGAAATGTTCATGAAAAGAAGCTCCCCGGGTAGGCACACACCCACACGCCCTATAAACACATGGCCATAAGTATGGCGTGACACATGCAAGGCTTGTGCAGAAAATCCGTGTTAAAGAGGGACATGTAAGAGCCAGGTTTTACATCAGTTTATTCACGTAAGTAAGTGAGCACTTCAGGATCAAAGGGAGAGGAGCCCGGAGGGCTGAGGCCTGCAGCCCCTGCCGGGCAGCTGGTCCTGAGTCTCCCCTGGTCCCGGCACCTGCTGCTCCCGTCCCTCAGCCAGAGTCCCCGCTCCTTTGCTTCCTGCTTCTTGGCCGAGGAGGTGACCCAGACCCTCGGCCACAGGATCTGAGCCGCTGGTCACATGCGCATCTCGTGCTGTCGTTATCCTTTGGCGCTGGGGATCGGACTCGGGACCTTGAGCTTGCCAGGCGGGCGCTAGAAGCCCTGAGCTAAATCCCTGGCCCCGACCCATTATCCTTGAAACTGGGTAAGAGCACAGCGAGAGGAGCTCCGGGAAATGGCCTTTAGCGCCCGGAAGTAAGACTGTGTGTGAGGGGAAAACCCAGACGGGGAAGAGCGTCCGAGGGACTCAAGTGGCAGAGTCCAGTGGCTGAGTTAGAACAAGTGACAGATGGCAGAGAAGTAGGCAGACGGGTAGGGAGTAGGTCAGTACTGGGTCATCACATAAAGTATGAGCTACCGAGTCCGTATTGATTTAAATGTATGTCTGGGTAAAAACTCAAAGTGGGGCAAGGAGACAACTCTGTACGGAAGCCGGAAAAGGATTCGCACAGATTCTGCACTCAGAGAGGCAGAGAGCGACTCCCCAGCCCGCAGGTGGGAACTCCACTGATAGCCATTCCTCCCGGACACTGATGCACAGAAATGAGAAAGGTCACTTTGCAGTGCAGACAGGTGACAGATGGCACTCCAGCCAGGTGGAATTTCCAGAAGGAACTTGGGGGCATTTTATAAAATGTGATCAGTGTTCCTAGAAATTGTCTGGGTCATCAAAACCAGGAGCTTGTGGAAATGACGGCCCCTAAGTCTGACAGGGCATCGGAACCGAGAGATGTGAGCTAAAAAGTCAGGAAATCTCATGTGACTTTAATAGCAATGTATCGACATTAGACCATTAATTTTAACTGGTGAACAGTACTGAGAGAATATCAGTAGTAGGGGAAGCTGAGTGCGGACGTATATACCACCTCTGCATTTTCTTCTACAGTGGTTTACTGGTCTAAAATAGCCGGGCATGGTGGCTCATGCCTGTCACCCCAGCACTTTCGAAGCCTGAGTCACAAGCATTGCTAGTTGAAGCCCATCCTGGGTTACCTAGTGAATCAGACCAACTCAAAATAAAAAATAAAGGGCGCAGGATGCAGCTCACTGTGAAGGCCCTGGGTTCAGGCCCTACTCCCAAGGGGAAAAATAGGGTCCAAGTCCAAAACAGCGGGTTGAAAAAAGATGTAATTTCTATTAGGTACCCGTGTAGCTAACACATTTCGGAACAAAATGCCAAAGTGTGTGGATTTCTACTCCCCGCGTGAACACACACCCCTAGTGGATGTCCGCCTGCAGGCCTGCAGTGTCCAGTGTTAGCAGTCACAGGCGGTGGCTAGTGAATTAAGTAAAGCTAACTCAAAGTGCCATTTCTCAATCGTACTGAAGAATACCGGGGACATTTCCGTGCTCCAAGAGCGTGGGTACCATACTGGAAGTGGAACATTTTCACCACTGTTGAACTTCACGGCAGCGCTGCTGTGAGACGCAGGCGCGTACCACGTCCCTGCGCTGATGGGCACTGAGAAGATGCGCATGTGAGTCACCACCACCTCCCCCTTGTAGGGGGCTAGCCAGGCGCTCAGCACTGAGCCTCAGTCCAGCCCTCCTTCCAATTCTATCTTCTTCTGCATTATTTGACTTCTAGTCTACTTTCTATACCTTTCCTTTTTTTTTTTTTTTTTTTTTTTTTTCTTTGAGACAGGGTCTCTCTTTGTAGTTCAGTCTGGCCCTCACTATGGAGCCCAGGCAAACCTGGAACTCAGCAAGCCTCCTGCCTCTGCCTCCTGAGTGCTGGGATTACAGGCGTGAGCTACTACGCCCGGCAACCTTTCCATTTTTATAAGCATGTGTTTTATTACTTTGATATAGTTTATATAGTTTTTCATTTTAGTTTTTAAAATACTTTGCATTAAACCGGGCATGGTGGTGCACCTCTGTAATCCCGTAACTCAGGAGGCTGAGGCAGGAGCACCACCACAAGTTCAAGGCCAGCCTGGGCTACATAGGGAATTCATGACCAATCTGAACTGCATAGCCTGAGCCTGTCTTGAGAATATGTATATTTTTTTCATTTTAAAAATGGTGTATAAGATGTCCTTTAAATAGTATTTTCCTTAATATTTATGATTTTAACCACCCACCCATCAAATAAGCATACACATTAGCCACTGAAGTGGAAAAACAACGTATTAATTTATTTCCAAGGGTCAGGGGGATGGAACATCACCAAAAACAAAGATAGATACAGTAGTTTCAGGGCATCCCAAGCAGGCTGCTCTTCCATTAAGACGGGGATCTAAGACACACAGAGACGCCCGACAGACGTGTAAACATCTTCTGTCCAGAAGTTCTCGAGCTACGTGAGAAAGAGCCAGCATAGACTGCTTCTTCCTCTCACGCACTGACATTCAGACAACGAGCCGGAAGGAGACAGTCGCTAGATTTCATCCCGGGACAGCCTCCCCGGGCTGCCTTTCCTTACCCTTCAGCCCTTCCTCGACCCCACACATTCCACCTTTTCCAGTAGCAGGACAAAGTTCTGCATCAAAGTCATTCCCTGTCGATCTGATGTACATTCAGCAGGTATAATTATAGAAAAAAGTGTGTTAAATAAACGTATCCTCAGTTAGGCTATGTGCTTCTCATTAGAATAAATAGGAACTCGGGACTAGAGGCGAACGTCACACTTTTCTGAGGTCACAGGACTTTCCCAGTATTAACACTGAGATCATTCTTCAAGTCTACCTTCTCTGGTATATTAAATATGGCTTTATTTCAGCTTCTTCGCACTCCACCTCAGGAAATGGACTAAGACCAGTAAGTAAGAAAACCTCGATTCTCATAAATTAGTTCCCTGATACATGTTAACGTCTCTCAGCCTCAGGGGCTTCATCTGCAAAATGGGGGTGAACCTGACGAGATGTGGGGAGCTTTGAAGTGAGAGGAAGCAGATAGAACAGCTGGAACGCAGCAGACTGAGGGGACCTTTGTCTCACTCCTGCTGCTCCCTTTTGAATAGTCTGATTTAACTCTCAGCAAGTAATTATGCATTTCCTTTGTCTGATGTCACAACATATGATCACACTAAGGAATGTGTTAAGTACAATCATTAACACGATTCCTAAGAGCTGTGCTGTGCTGTGCCATGGGGGGGGGGGCCTGGAGGACAGCGCATCCTCCTGATTCAGCCTCCCAGCTCGTTAGGATTACAGGCACGTGTCACTTTATTTCCAGGAATTTGAGAGTAAAGCTTTGTCTCCTTTTCTTCTTTGTCTCGGCATGTATCTGGTGGTTCCTAGGCCTCAGATATCTATTGGACACGGACAAAATGAGAGGGTGGGGCTAGGTGACCGAGGCCCGCCCACCGCGGGACCGCAGGGAGGTGTCCTCAGCCCCGGGCCTCCTGCTGCTGGGAGGACAGTGCTGCGGTAGAGCCTGGGGCCGGACCGGCCTCCGCCCTCCAGGAGAGTAACGCGGGGGAGGAGCGGGAGAGGCGGAGAAGGACGCTGTCCACCCCTAGGCGTCCCTGACCATCCCCAAGGGGACTTCTCGGCTGTCGAGGGAAAGCCGGGAAGGGAGTCAGAACTCCGGCAGGCAGTAGAGAGTGTCCTGCGTCGCCGAAGTCCCTTCTCGCGGCAGCAGGCCGGGGCTCCGTCGGGTCAGTGGGCTCGCTGCACACACAGCTGGACACAGCCCCACGCCGTGCGCGTCACACTCGGGGCCAACTCCGCCGTGCCCCGGAAATCAGCCTCTGCCGTGACGCGTGGGCCACAGGCTGCCACCGCGTCCTCAAGAGCCCCGTCCGGAGGCACGTTCTTACCTTCCTGCATGGTGTCATCTACCCAGCTCTCCTCGCTCGGACATATTTCTCCGGGGAACATCTCGTGCAGTGAACGGGCCACGTGTCCACTGACGGCTGATACACAGAGGTGGGCACCCGTGTGCAGCCCGCCAGGCTGGCTCGTGCGCCAGCCGTCCCGTAGTGTCAGTGCCCGCAGCGCCCACTCAGTATTTGAGCCTCCTTTAGGTCGCCCAGACGGAAGTCCTGCGAGCCAGGCTCCTCCCGCCGGGAAGAGCCCTGCAGGCGCCGGGCGCCCCGTCAGAAGTACCAGCTGGGCTGGATGGCGGCCTCGCTCTGGTTCAGGGCCCTCTGGCGCAGCGTCAGCTCCAGGCACTCCACGGTGAGCGGGTACGTGTGAAGCTCAAACTTGTTCGCGAACAGGCTGGGGGAGTCGAGGAGCCATTTCAAGTCTCCATTGCCGTAGATGCAAATGCCGTGTACGTAGTGGCCTGCAGGGGAGGAGACAAGAACGCAGTCCGGACGCGCCGGACGTCAGGAGTCGGGTGGGGACCGCGCGGGTGCCACGCTCCCGACTGGCCACATCCCTGCCAGTGTTCTGAGCCTCCAGGGGAGTCGGGTTCGGTCATCCCAGCCCTGAGGAGCTGGGAGGATAATTATGTGTTTGCATAAGATGAAAGTTAAGTACTATAAGGCAGGCAGGCATGGTAGTGCATACTTGGGAGGCTGAGGCAGGAAGACTGCCATGAGCTCAAGGACAGCCTGAACTGCGTAGTGAGACCCTGTCTCAAAACAACACCACCAACAATAAGGACAACACAAGGACAAGGGTGTCGCTGGGGAATCCATGTGTTGGCGAAAGTAAATCCCGGAGAGGAGTTGGGTGCCTCTCCTTAGATGTGTGATCAGCCGCGACGTCAGCCCCGACTGTGGCCTTCCCTGGGTCCCGCACCTCCCGCTCCCAGGCTTCCCTGCAGTCCGCTGCCTCTGACTCTGCTCTTCAGGGCCCAGGCACTTCCCCAGGGTGCTATAAACAGAATCTGAGCCCTTCTCTCACCTCTGCTCCCCACCCTGGCGTGAGCCACTTCCGTCTCACGCTCTGCACCGCGCTGGGGCCCTGCTAGTCCAGGCTCAGCACCAGCCACAGAGATGGTTTTCAGATACTGATGCGCCCCCTTCCTCCCCCTCGCCCTCCTCCAAGGCACCGCAAACTCAGCTCATGCATCGCCCTGCTGGGTCCGCAGCCCGCCACCCCTGTGCTCTCTTGCTTTGGCCTGCCAGGCCTGCCCTGACCACCGCACAGCCAGGCAACCCGAGGGCTCATCGGGCACCCTGCAGTCTCTGCTCCAAGGCTGCTGCCTCTGACCGCCTTGCCCTCTTCCTGTCTCTTTGGGTACTTGTATCAGTGCTGCACAGGAAAAGATTTTGTTCGTGTGTGTGTGTGCGCGCACACGCACGTGTGTGCGCGCCTCCCCCTCCCTTCCTTCCCCTCTCTCTCAGACTCCACTACAATCCCCCAGCGAGCATTTCAGAGCCTTTTGCTCACATTTGCATTCTCTGCCTCTGGCACAATGATTGGTCAACACTTGGAGTTTAGTGATAGGTGAATATGGAGGAGGAGGGTGGAGCGTTCATGCCCTGGTAGAACGGGGAGACAGCAGGGAGAAGGGCGGTGCTTTGGGTGGATGAAGGAAGAAGCTAGAGGACAGAGTTTGCTGCAGGAGTAAGGAACACAGCTGGGGAGGGACCTGAGAGGTTTGGAAGCAGAGAACAAAGGGTTTGACCTCTTCTTCGGATGAGGAGAATCCTTGGAGATTATTGAACAGAAGTGTTGTCCAGTGATAAAAATGAGTCTAATCGATCCATTCTGCAGGACTCAAATCTGCACGACAGCACTCACACACACCAGACGGGGAAGACGTTTGTTACTCAGTCACTGTTGCCGACAACACTCTGCCACCTGAGGGCTCTTCTCTTCCTTGCACAGTGGTTTGGAGAGAAATGTCTGAGCCCTTTAACGCTTACTGCCCTAATAGGTAACAAAAGAAGGGAAACAAGGGAGGGGCTTGGGCAGCTCAGCCTGTACACACGTAGGTGGGTTCCTGTCACCCGACAGCCGGGATCGCACAGCAGCACAGGCCTGAGTAGCCCACGGCTCCTCCTCTTCCGGGGTTGGGCCTAGACATGGAGCCGGCCGGAGGTTTCTCCTGGTGGACACACCACAGTGCAGTGTCAGGCACAGGAGAGAAGTGTGGAAGACCGGGGGTTAAAGAGAAAGAAAGCTGGAGGTTGTCACTGGAAACAGGAGCAGGGAAGACAAATGAGTGGGTGAAGCCCCAGGCAGAGGAATGCAAACAGAGCTTTTCCTTCATAGGCAGAGAAAGCGAAGTCACCACATTCAGTCACTGAGATGTTCCCTCCCTGTTGTTCTGGGCTCGGTTCTATGCCCTCAAATTTCCTACACTGAATCCTAATGCCCAGCAGCTCAGAACAGAGGGCAGGTCACTAAAGTGGTAATTAAGATAAAATGAGGCCGTCAGGGTGAATCCTTATAAGAGGAGGTGAGCAGGACACAGACCATGGAAGGACCCTGTGAGAAGCCATCCAAAGGTGAAGCCTTGGAAAAAACCAACACTGGTGCTGCCTGCCCATGGCCGTCCAGCCTTCAGAGCTTGGTGAGTACTGATTTCCTGTCCGCTCCAGAGGCTGAATGCGTGGGCCCTGCCCACTGTGTGCCAGGCAGTACTCAGAGTGGAAGGAATGCCAGGACCCCTGCAGGCCCTACTTCATAGGATTCTACAGACATGGAAATGTGATCTCGCCCCTTTGGAAGAGACCCCCCCCTCCCTCCTTAGTGCCACCCGCCATTGTGCCAGCACTGGCAAACACCCACCTCTCTCCAAGCCTACCTCTAAGGGGAGCAGAAGCTGGTGTGAGGTACAGGGACTCAGCTTGCTTTGTGGGGAGAACAAGACCCCCCTCTCCTAAGAGCTCCCCACCCAAATGGAGTCCAAGGAATAAATAATGAGAGAGAGAGAGAGAGAGAGAGAGAGGAAACCACCCAGAAGGAAGTATTATAATTTTAAATGACTTCTGCTGTCTAGGTAATTCTAAACTGGAGAATATCTGTGAGATATTAAGACCCTGTCTTGAAGCCTCTATCCTCTCTGTTTGATAACTACAGTATTTCCCTGAAAAGAAGACTGGCTAGAAGATAATCAGCATTGAAATCAAAACTACCAGAGCCCCAGCCAGGCTATCCTTGTCTCACTTGGCTTACAGAGTAACCATTTAGAGAATAGTGAGGGTGGGCAGGCAAGGATACACTGATGGGGCTGGGGCTGGCATATTTGATCTCTAGTTTTCAAGGCTGATGGTTTTATAGCTAGATCTTGTTTTCAGAGAGAGAGGGTAATGGGCTGGTTTAACCCCAGTCACAGTTCTGACACTCCCATGTAGAACATTCAGTCTCAGACCAACCCCAGAGAGGGGTGTGTCCTAAAAACATGAAATTAATGCCTCACCGTGGCAGCCGCCATGTTTATCTTCCATGTCAATCCACTTTACAGCTCGAAGGTTTCCGGTCCAGGACGCATTGGGCATAGAGCCAGGGACACCTGCAGTATTAAAGAAAAGATGATAAGAATTGGGACAGGAAGACAATGGCTTGACAATGGCATGATTTTCAGACAGGAAGTCTGAAAATCATGCTTTTCTTTTAGTATATCACCTTTTACATTTCGCACACATTCATGTGCACTGATAAAACAGTTATGCTTTGTCATCCAGGCTAGACCAAAACTCCTGGGCTCCTGTGACTCTCCTGCCTCAGCCTCCCAAGTAGCTTGAACCATTGGTATGTGCCACCATGCCTAGCTCCAACTGATCTTTTGATCAATCATTATTTGCTGATTACCTGAATGATACAATATTTAATTCTATCAACATATGAATCCAATTTTAATCAGCATATCGATATAAAATCGTGAATTAGCTATTAGTATAATATCTAATTTTTTGATGTGTAAAGAGTTAACCTCAGGGCCAGAGATTTAGCTCAGTGGTTCCACCCCGCCTGCCTAGCAATGCAAGGTTCCTAGTTCTATCCCGGCTACCACATACAATGATATGACATTGGGTGTGGTGACTCACACCCACTAGCAATCAGTACCACACCCCACAATGCTGGGCGTGGTGGCTCACGCCTGTAATCCCAGCACTCAGGAGGCAGAGGCAGGAGGATTGCTGTGAGTTCGAGACTTGCCTGGGCTACAGAGTGAGCTCAGAGCCAGCCTGAACTACAAAGCGAGACCCTGTCTCAAAAAAAAAAAAAAAAAGAGTTAACCCCCTAAAAGAAAACAGATGGGGAGGGCTGCCTTCTCTTGCTGTTTACCAATGAGGGGTCTCCCCACCTTGGCATGACTGCAGCTGTGGGATGGGCATTTCTGTGTGGTGCTGCTCACCACCCTCACTCCCCAGTCTCTGCCTACTAACTACAGATGTACTGTCTCCCACCTGGCACAACCAGATCCCCAGCAGACACTGCCACATGGGAGGGGGCAAAATCACCCCATTTGAAAGACATAGGGCTAAGCCATCTCAGGTAACCCTCATCAACAAGATATAGTTTGGATAGGTCACAGAGGTTAAAGGCCAATGAACCATACTGGACAGATTTTGTTTTGTATTATCTGCTCACAGTACTAGAGATTCAACTTAGGACTTTGGCTATGTCTTGAACCCTTTTGAAATTTTATGGGTTTTTTTGTTTTGTTTTATTTTGTTTTGAGACAGGGTCTCGCTTTGTAGTTCAGGCTGGCCCTGAGCTCACTATGTAGCTTAGGCAAGTCTCAAACTTGGCAATCTCCTGCCTCTATCTCCCAAGTTCTGGGATTACAGGCTTGAGCCACCATGCGCAGAATTTGTGGTATGTGGTACTGATTGCTCATGGGCATGAGCCACCATGCCTGGTATTGTATGTGGTTACCAGGGATCGAACCAGGGACCTTGTGCTTGCTAGGCAGGCGCTGGAACCACTGAGCTAAATCTCTGGCCCTGAAATTTTATGTTTTGAGGACAGGATCTCTCTAAATTACAAAATTGCTCCAGGTTGGACTCAAGCTTGTGATTTTCTGCCTCAGCCTCCCACACTGCTGAGATTGTAGGCATCAACCTGGCCACACAGGGCAATTATAACAAGATAATGACAAAAACCATTCCTGGCAAAGGAGTGCTATCTATGGGAATATCAGTGCAACTAGAAGAGGAATCCTTTGCCTCATAAGAGCTGCCACCTCCTTCTCCAGTGAGTAATGGAATCGGAACTTAGCTGAGGTCAGACAGTACACACATGTTTAGACTCAAACTGCAACCGTCTTCTTTGGAATTAGGTCTTCTTAAATACTGGTAAGACGGGGTCAGTGATTTAGCTCAGTGGTTCTGGCGCCTGCCTCAAAAGCACCAGGTCCTGAGTTTAATCCTCAGGCCCGCCCCCCAATATGAGGAAAACATACTATATTAGGCAAGTTAAACCCCCATTCACTTGTGGACAGAGATGACCCCATCCACGTCCCTGGAACCTAAGAATATGCCATGCTGCTAATCTGCAGGCTTCCAAATAAGGAGAATCCCAGAATTCGAGCCTCAGGGCAACTCCAAGGGCCTGTGTCAAGCGCCCAACCTCAGCACTGTAAGACATCTGTTTACACTAAATTTGCGGAACAGTGGAACCTTGACTTACAAACTCAGTTCCTTCCTGACGGCCGGTTCTACCCCAGGTTGGTCATATGAAGGCTCAGGCTGCTCTGCACTCCCTCAAAGACTGTCTCCTGTACACAGGCAGGTCTCAGTGTCCTTACAGAGAGACACCGGCCCAGGACTTCTCAACCCCACACAGCAAAGGATGTGGTCATTGTCCTTCCAGAACTTTTTAAGGATGAAATCTGGACCTAAGGCCATCTGGAAGTGGAAGTGACTGGCATTCAGGACAGAACTCAAGACTTTGGTCGTAGGTTAAAGACTGATTCTAGTCAAAACCCGAGTTGTTCATACATCAGCCCAGTTGTAATTTGAGGATTCACTGTAATTTGTTAAAGGAGCAAATAAGTCATTCACATACTAATGAGAAAAAATGACTTGAGATGCAGGTACTTTTTCAGTAAGAAAGGAAATCTGGACAAGACCAACACTTCGAAAGAAATTAAAAGAGACTGGGTATTTAAAAGAACTTTGCCCTGCCCTGGAATCACAGAGGCCTGAGTTCAATCCCCAGTACAGGAAAAAAAAAAAAAAGAATAAAAGAACTTTGCCTTTTTAAAAACATTAATAAAACGATGTGCACATTCAGAAGAAAAACATCTCTGTTCTTTTGCCCCAGGGTCACATGATAATTATATGATGATCCAAATCTGGAATAGTACCCGTTTTCCAACTAAAATTAAATTTGACCACAGTCTTTCCTATAAATAGCCAAAATTTTAACCCCGACTCTGTAAGGCAACAGTCTCTCCTTGTTTCTGCTCTGCAAACCTGAAAGTAATCAAGAAAAGTATCCAGCAAAAGCACTTAACATAACTTCCTATTGCTTACCTGACAAAGTTCAAAAATTATTTTAGTGCTCGTCTATCTAAAATGAAGCTTTCCCTATCTTACTCTGAAAAAGTATTAAAATTTGTCCTGGTTAAGTTGGAGTCAGGAGTGGATCTGGAAATGGAGGAGAATCTGGCTTATTTGCCTCAGATCACCAAGATGGGGGTCAGCTGATGTGTGTGGCATTTATGAGTCCATTTAGATTAAATCACTGCCTCAGAAGAGAGTGAATAAGACATTCCCGTGACAAAACATCTCTTACTCTTTAACATTTTGAAAAAGACATTTTTCTTCCTTTTTAATTCTCATTAATAATGATCATACAAATCTACTTAGACACACCTGTTATACTAGAGAAAGGAAAAGCATTGTGATATTAATAATTAATGACCCCCATCTTTTGAAAAACATACACACACACCTTTTTTTTTTTTTTTTTTGAGACAGGGTCTTGCTTTGTACTTCAGGCTAGCTCTGAGCTCACTATGTAGTCCAGGCAAGCCTGGAACTCAGCAGTCTTCCTGTCTCTGCCTCCTGAGTGCTGGGATTACCCCACCCGGCACTGTGGTATGTGGTATTGATGGCTGGTGGGCGTGAGTCTCCACACCCTCCACTGTGGTATACACACACATCTTCTGACCACCTTCTGATACAATTCCAAATCTCAACTTCAATGCCTTCTATTTGATGACAGGTCTCAGACACATTTAAATATTAACCATACTTAAGTATAGAAATATTATATTAATTAGCCAGGTGCGGTGGGAACGATAACCTCAGTATTGAGTCAGGCTGAGGCCCAAGAATCCAAGGTCTGAGTCCAGCAGAACAACCCTTAGGAAGAGGCTGCCTCAGAAAATAAAAAGGGTGGGGCTGGAGATTTAGCTCAGTGGTTCCAGCAAATGCCCAGCAAGCGCAAGGGCCCTGGTTCGATCCCCAGTTCCCACATACAACAATGCTGGGTGTACTGACTCACGCCCACCAGCAATCAGTACCTCATACCACAGTGCCAGGTCATCCCAGCACTTGGGAGGCAGAGGCAGGAGGATTGCTGAGTTCGAGGCTTGCCGGGCTCCATAGTGAGCTGAGAGCCAGCCTGAACTACAAAGCGAGACCCTGTCTCAAAAAAACAAAACAAAACAAAACAAAAAATAATTAAAAAAATAAAAAGGGTTGGGGTGGAGCTCAGGGGTAAAGCCACCCTCTAGTGCTCTCACTGGCCCCTCACCAGGAAAAAGAAAAACCAGTGTTCAGCGTGAGGGGAGGAAGGCAGGCCTCAGCCAAGGTGGAGTTTACTGTGCTGCATTTCTGCAGAGAATCCCGTGGCGCTGAAAGATCAGGCAGGATGGGGCTGGGCCTTGTCCCCCCAGTGTGGATGCTGGGTGGGCACACTGGCGACACCGAGGGACGTGTGTGGCGTGCACTCTCGGCCCTGCACTGGATGGCTTCTGGGGACGCTTGAACACTTTGTTGGCGTCGCTTGGTTATCACCTTGAGCAGGTGATGGCGAACCAAAAATGGATGCGCCCGCCGTTTGATAGCAGTTTAGGTTGGCCTGGGATAAAAGAGCCCCAGAGACCTCAGGGCTACCTCTCCCCCGTGCCAACCTCCAGTCCTTTCTCCTCCTCCTCCAGAAACAGGAGGAGCCTGACTCAGTTTCCCCTTTCCCTCCAAGCTTGGCCTCTGGCCACCCCTGGATGTCCTGAGACTGGCCTGGGACGAGGAACTCCATTCATGCTAGCTCTGCCAGACACCAGCTGGGCATCCGGGGGCGTCGTTAACCCCTGATACTCTCTCTGGTGACAGAGGCAGTCAGGACTGTGGCTTTCAGTGTAGACAATGGCTCCTGAGGAACTAGACAGCATCGTCTGTCTCCCACAGACTTGCAAAGCCAAACAGTACTGAGGCTCTCCTCACGTGCAGCTTGCTTGTTTATTTTGTGCTGCTCTATAGTCCAGATTCATTGCTAGTGGTTCAGAAACTACTAGAACAACTTCCGGTTCCTGTAAGAGATATAACTACAACCTGAAAAATTCTGAGCTCAATTCCTCCCCTACTTTTTTTTTTTTTTTCTGAGATACGATCTTGCTGTGTGGCCTGGAGTTCACAGGGATCCTCCTGCCTCAGCCTCCGAGTGCCAGGAACACAGGAGTGCACCGCCATGCCCAGTGGGTCTTGCTTCTGTTGTCTGTTACTGCCACGGTTCTTCTGTTTGTCAGGGTGCTAGCAGGGCAGTCATGGAAGAGAAGGGCACACGAGTCTACTCTTGACCTGTAAGTACCTTAGGAAGAGCTTATACTGTTCTATCTAATATGGGCAAGAAGAAGCCTGCTAATAGTATCAGAGAAAACATTCTGAACTATGAAAACCCATTTCTCTCATCTGCTCTTCACAGGCATATGTAAACCTTTTCAGACTAAGTTTGCAGAGTGGTCAGGAATGTTTCCCTTGGGACCATGCCTTTATTGGTCAAATAACTGTTAAATAAATGGATTATGATCCTTTGGAACACAAGCTTTGTTTATATGGCCTGGACTTCTCATTATTCTCACATGGCTTAGTCCTCACTATGGGAAGCTGCTTTGTGGTAACAAGTTCCACTTATCACTTATTAAAACAATAAGAAAGCCGGGTGTGGTGGCTCACGCCTGTCATCCCAGCACTCGGGAGGCAGAGACATTAGGACTGCTGAGTTCGAAGCTTGCCTTAGGCTCCATAGTGAGCTCAGGGCCAGCCTGGACTATAAAGCGAGATCCTGTCTCAAAAAAAAGAAGAAATAATTGTTTTTAAATGATAAGGAGGCAACAGTGGCAAGAGGGTATTGGAAGAAGTGTCTTACAGTTTTATTTTTCTTAAAAACTGGAGATTAAACCCAGAATCTACACCCCCAGGCATCTTTTTTATTTTGAGAGAGCATCTCACTAAACTGTCCAGGCTAGCCTTGAATTTGTGGTCCTCCTGCCTCAGCCTCCTGGAGTGCAAGAAGCAGGAAGCAGCATGCCCAAGGGTTCCTCACAGTTTAATGGTGGTGCTGGCAACTAGGACGATTGTAGAAAATCAGTTTGGCAAGGTGTATGAACAACCACAACTGTCACCAGCTTTCTGCTGCAATTAAACCAATACCTTCTGAATATGAAATGATTTTTTTTTTTTTTGGTACTGGGGATAGAACTTGGGCCCTTGTGCGTCCAAGGTTGGCACGGTACCACTTGAGCTAAATCCCCAGCCCCAACCCTTTTATTTTTTTATTTTTTTTGCTTTTTGGAAACAGGGTCTCACTTTGTAGTTCAGGCTAGCCCTGAGCTCACTATGGTGCCCAGGTAAGCCGCCGCGAACTCAGCAATCCTCCTGTCTCTGCCTCCCGAGTGCTGGGATTACAGGCGTGAGCCACCACGCCCAGCATTATATGTGGTAACCGGGGATCGAACTCAGGTCCTTGCGCTTGCAAGGCAGGCGCCGGAACCACTGAGCTAACCCTCCGGCCCCCTTTTATATTTTTTGAGACAGGCTCTCATTAAATTGCTAAATTGCCTGGGCTGGACTCACTTAATAGTTCTCCTGCCTCAGCTTCCTTGAGGGCTGGGATTACAGGCGTGTGCCACCACCCTTCCCCTCATTTAAATGATGTCCCTTATCACGTTCATAATGGGGCTGCAGAAGTGGTACAGATGAGAATGACCCATTGGGAGGCACAGGACATTCCCACTGGGGCTATAAGCCACAGAGGACAGTCGCCTGTACGACAGGAACATGTTAATGTTGTATTGCTCTTATACTTTTTTTTTATTGAATTCTTTATTGGTACAATTTATATACATCTCAAAAATCACATATAACATTGGGAAATTTGTACCAGTATATGCCACAAGTTAATTCTCATTTTTACCCATATCCCTACCGACTCCCCCCTCCTCCCCCCTTTATACATGCTCTTTTATTTTCTTTCTGTATCGTATTTATTCCTTCCCCTCATCACATTCCCACACCAAGTTTCCTATAGAAATATTCCACTCTGTAAAAGCTGTTGCTCTTATACTTTTATTTTTACTTTTTATATTGCTTTATATTTTTAAAAAATAAACTGGGTGTGGTGGCTCATGCCCATAATCCCAGCACTCGGGAGGCAGAGGCAGGAGGATTGCTGAGTTCGAGGCTTGCCTGGGCTCCATAGTGAGCTCAGGGCAGCCTGAACTACAAAGCGAGACCCTGTCTGAAGAAAAAAGGGTTTATGGACATCTGAGTCATGCTCGTTTCACTGACTTGGTAATTGTGCTCACGAATATGTTAATGATTCCTGGGAGCTCGCAGCCTAGACTGTCAGCAGACGATCTAAAGGGATGGACTGCACGTGTGTGCGTGCGTGACTCTGGGCTCTGACCCAGGGCCTCACACGCTACGCGAGTGCCCGCCCCGAGCTACACCGTGAAGGACTCACGTTTGTTGCCGTTGGTAGCAGAGTCCGAACACCCGTCCTCGGACCCCGGGTCAGCTTTCCTTACCGCGCGGACCAAAGTGTCCACCTCCATCCCTGCCCCGAAGACTCGCCTTCAGCGCTGGCCGAACACTCCTGCAGTTACTGCCGATCTTTCCGGCCAGCGAGGCCTCCTGCTCCCCTGTGCCCAGACCTGGCTGCTCAGAAAACCTCTCGTCTGCGCGATCAGCCCGAATCGGCTGGAAACCCCTCCGGCTCCCCCGCCGCGAGCGCCCCGGGCCCCGCGTGTCAGGCCGCCGCCCGGCTCCTCGGCTCTGCCGCCCTTTGTGCCTCGGGAGGGCCCGTCCTGCCGTCCGCCGGGCCAGCGCAGGTGCCCGCCGCCTCTCACCAGTGAGTTTAACTGCCCGTGAACGCGCCTCTCCCCGCAATCTGCCTCCTTCGGGGCAGGGCCGAGCCTGTGGCCCCGTTTCTGGGGGCCATCGGCTGGCGCCCCGCAGGGTCCGCCCTGTGTCTGCGCTCGGCGGCCCCAGACGCACCTGCCGAGGGACGAGGCAAGCCCTGCCCATGCGCCTTTCCGCCTCTGCCCTCCGCGCCCGCTCCGGCCTCCTTTCCTCCCTCTCCGCTCGGCTCAGTCATCGCTTCCTCTTTTGCTTCCGTGGTCACCGACGAAGCGCCCGCCCCAGCCAGGCGGTCAGAACGGCGACCCTGCCAGGCACTCACACTCGACTCAGGAAGATGCCCACGCCCCGCACAGGGCACCATGCCCTCTACGAAGAGCAGCCCAGAACTCACAGCGGGGAGGTCTGAACCGAGCCCGTGCTGAGAGACCCGATGCCCTGTGCCAGTCACACCCCCAAGCCCCCGACGGCAGTGTCTGGGCTGCAGGCACCCGGGGCTGCTTCGGATTCTCATCCACGTAGAGCCGACAGCGCGGTTGGTGCCAAAGCACGATCAGACGCACCAAAGAGCCCCGGAGATCAGCAGCCGACGGACAGCCACAGCAGAGCTGGCATGGCCGGCGACGGCTGGCAGTGAGTGAGCACTGAGCCGCTGTGCCAGCTGCTGGCATCCAGCCTTACCTGTGCCAGCAGGGCGGCGAGCGGAGCTGCCCTCTGCCAGCTCCGTTTCCACCTGAGTGCAGCTGGTTGGGCACACCTGGCCACACCAGGGTCGGCTCGCCCTGCACCCCTCTGCTCAGCACTGTTGGCACTAAGCCTAGTAAAGGTAAAGCCTTGCCCTGTCTCACACTTACCAAGCGGGCGGAGACTTAGGAAACGGCAGGACCAGGGGTGGAACTCGCCCACACACCGCGCAGCAAGGCGCCGCTCTGTGCTGAGGCTTTCGGGACGTGGAAGCCTTTTGTCTCAGCAGCTGAACCTCCTGGGAATTTGTCCTCAAAGTCATTTGCTAAATTACTATTTGAGAGGCAGTGAAAATGGTGGTCAAGAGGAGAGATTCTGCGTAAAGAGCAAAGTGAGAGATAAGAGAGGGACAGAGCCTTTGCAAACGGGAAGGACGGGGCCCAGAAGATGGCGAGGACGGGAGGACAGCCGCAGCGCAGAGACGAGTCGTGCACAGGAACCATCTCCCCCCCGAGGAATATAATCAGCACCTAGTGCACACCTCGACTACTGAAATTCTAAAAACTCACCTCCCCTCAAAGAGGAGAGACGCTGAAATGAAGCCACCCACATACAAATACTTGATCTGTGAGTCACACGGAGCCCACTGACAGCTTATCGAACTCTGCTCCTCGGTTTCCCCACCTATAAAATCGGGGGCGTTGTTCTGAGCGCCTCCAGTTCTGCACGCTGAGTGGCGCATGGGGGGTAAGTGCCAGGACGCAGCGGTCCCCTCTAACCCCGCCTCTTCTTAACAAGGTTGGGCATCCCCCCCACGGCGTGCAGGGCCACAGCTCGTGCTCCTTTTTCTGGAATCCTGATCTGGGGGATGAGACCCAAGTCCAAAGCCAAAATGTCTCTGCGTTTCACATGCACCTTACAGAACCACAAGGTAGGCTTACGTACTATTTCTGCTTTGCCCGGGGACTGTCACTTGTACAGAGTATCGGGTATGGAATTTCCCACGTGTGCCACCATGGGGACAGTTTCTGATGTTGGATTTTGGAACATGCACTTGTTAAACTACAGTGCGTTCAAATGATGACAGGCTGCCATTAATAGTTATGGTGACAAATTATTCATGGTATTGGACATCCGTGCTATAATCTACTGCTAACAGAGCTGATTATAAAAATCAACAAAGGGCCGGAAGGTTAGCTCAGTGGTTCCGGCGCCTGCCTCGCGAGCGCAAGGTCCTGAGTTCAATCCCCGGTAACCACATACAATGCTGGGTGTGGAGACTCACGCCCACCAGCGATCAATGCCACATACCACAGTGCTGGGCATGGTGGCTGACGCCTGTCATCCCAGCACTCGGGAGGCAGAGACAGGAGGATTGCTGAGTTTCAGGCTTGCCTGGGCTACATGATGAGCTCAGAGCCAGCCTGAACTACAAAGCGAGACCCTGTCTCAAAAGAAAAAAAAAAAACAAACAATAAAAGCAGCGGGTGTGGTAGTCCATGCCTGACACCCCAGCAGTGGAAGCAAGGGAGGATTAGCATGAGTTGAAGGTCAGCCTGGGTTATCTTGACCTAGTAAGGTCAGGGCAGTTTTAACTACACAGTGAGATCATGTCTCAAAAACCAAACCAAGGTCCAGGGTCGGATCGGGATTTAGCTCAGTGGTTCCAGCACCTGTCTCACAAGTGCAAGGTCTCAAGTTTGATCCCCAATACAAAAAACAAAACGAAACCCAAAATCAAACCAAACAAAAATTAGTTAAAGGCACATAAGATTCTTTTACATTAAAATAAGACTAAAAATATATACTAAAGCATTATACCTCAAGTATTGAGTGTGGGGATGTTTTTTATTTTGTCTTTGTAGTTTTTTGTAGTTTATTTTTTGAAACAGGGTCTTGCTTTGTAGCTCAGGCTGGCCCTGAGCTCACTATATAGCCCAGGCAAGTCTCGAACTCAGCAATCCTCCTGTCTCTGCCTCCCGAGTGCTGGGATGACAGGCCTGAGCCACCACACCTGGCACTGTGGTATGTGGTACTGATGGCTGGTGGGTGTGCCACCATGCCCAGCATTGTATGTGGTTACCAGGATCGAACTCAGGACCTTGTGCTTGTAAGGCAGGCGCCGGAACCACTGAACTAAATCTCCGGCCCTGTATTTTTTTTAATTTTTAAAATGTTACTTTCCTGACTACCAGGGAGTGGATCACTCTTTAAGGCTTTAAAAAAACTATCATTCAATTTCTTTTGTAGCAGAAGTCTAATGTCTACTTCCAAATTTAAGTAGAAAAAAAAAGTTTTTAGAAAGATCCCAAGTCACCACCAAATAAAGGTGCATTTGATTTTTCCGCACGGTGCCCGCTGCTACATTTGGGCCGTGGTCAGTGTCACCCGCAACTTTCCCACAGGGGCAGAGATAACGTCTGTCCACCCCTTGGCTCCGACCGTGACCCCATGCCGGATGGACAGCACAAGATGTGACACAGCAAAGCCTGAGAAAACATCTGTCCGGCTGCCTCCCTCCCCTGGCCACCGACAGAAGCAGCCAGCTGTGCCCCCTGGGGCTCTGACTGCACACAGGGTGCCAGTCAGGCCACACAGCTCCCTCCACCACCGTCCAGGACCCTCGGGCCCTCGCTGGCCTGGCTCAGACGAGCCCACAATTACGACAAACTTCTTCCGAACCACTAAAACTAGGGAGTTCTTTTCTTCCAGAAAAATCTTAATGCATTCTTTTTAAAGGTGGTGTCAGCTGCAAATATTAGGAAATGAACAAAGGCCAAGTCAACAAGTTAATAAATTCCATCTTTCAGCTTTTATCTCCAAGTCCAGGCCTCATCTTCATGGGTGTTTCCTTGTTCTGGCTGTACTTTGGAATCATTTGTATAATTTTAAAAACCTAAAAACCAAAGTCTGAGTCCCGATGTCCCAGATATGCTAAAACTCAGATTAGCGGTGGGGCCCAGGCATGACCGGGATGTGTAGCCAGGGTTTAAGAACACCGATTCTCCGATTCTTCGTGTTTTGTGTGTTTTTCTTTCCGGCAGAGCTGGGGATCGAACCCTGGTCCTGGAGTGTGCTACACAAGCACCCTGCTACCGAGCCACACATTCCCAGCCCTTGTTTGTACATATTATTTACATGGGTCTACAACACCAAGTATTGTGCCTCAGTAAGGAAACAGTTTACTTTTTCACCAGTTACTAGCAACTTCCTCTACGTTCGTCTCAGAGATTTTAAAAGGACCGAGAGGAAGCAAATTGTTTCTTTTCCAACTTGCCCAAATTAGCTAGAGTTAGCCTCTTGGTACATTTACCTTTGAATCTTTACTTTTTCCTTTCAACATTTTTATTCTGTCATTTATTTTAAAAACTACAAAAATGGAACAAAAGAATTCAAATAATCCATGGAAGGATAAGAAACAAAGATCGAAGTAAAAAGTGCATATACTACAAAACCTGAACCTACACGTAAGAACTCCTAATGTTAAGAAAATGTTATTTGAAAAACAAAACCTGTCTTATGCTTTCCTTTTCCCCCAGAATGATCCAGATGACGACACCAGGGCTTCCTACGGGTGGTGAGCTATACCTCTGATCTCTCGGGAAACTGTGACTAATGAAAGTTTCTTTTAATGGCAATATAAATAAAGCAAGCCTCTTTTGCACAAATACTTCTGTATCACGTTAAGACTACAGCATAGCAACTTTCTGGGAGGAGGAGCTGGTGACTGAACTCAGGACCTTGTTTTAAGCCTGAGCTCTGTCCTTAGCACCAACAATATGACCATCAATTAGCTGACCAACTAACACTGGACGCAGATCACAAGTAAGGCTGCTGTATCTAGTGGTCTCTTGACGTCCAGTGTGCTCATTACATAGGTACGCGTTTACCACTTGGATGGGTTTATCAGTTTCAGAAGCTGTTTCCTTACGCCTTAAATGTATCGGATCCCAAAAGCTTGAAAAAGCCTGTCATTTGTGGCCCTTGATATCAAGCAGTAACCTTTCTCTGCAGGCTGCTTATTTAGATTGTTCACACTGAAGTCAGGCATTTCGCGAGGTTTGAAGGCACTGCGTTCCCTCTCACACAGGGCCCTCCCTCACTGAGACAGAGAACACAGCAGGCCCTAGACTCTTGTGCTGGTGCCTGGGGAAAGGAAGCCCTTAATGATTCCATTGAACAAATTTCCATCTTACTTCACGAACAGAGCCTTTTCCACCTACACAGGCTGCATCCCGTTGGCTGTAAATCAATACTTCATTTGCAACTTGCAAAACCTTCCTTCCAGTTCCACGTACAACCAACCGAAAGAGAAATCATGCTCACTCCAGGCTGCTGTCTCACTGTAACCCTGACCCCAGTCCGAGACTGATAACAAGTTGCTGAAAGTCAGATAAATCCCACTGGCTGCCGTGAACCCTGGGGTACACAGAGACTCCCAACTGCCCGAACTCAGTCCCTCTTTGTAACCAGCCCAGTCTTTTATTCAGAACAGCAGACCAGTTCTGTTTAATAGTCTTTGGCAAATACAAAGGACAGCTAAATCAATCTTAAAAGGAAGAGAAAGCCAGGCATGGTGGCTCACACCTGTAATCCCAGCATTTGGGAGGCAGAGGCAGGAGAATTGCCTAGAGTTTGAGGCTATTCTGGGCTGCGTAGTGGTTCAGGGCCAGCCCGAACTACACAGCCAGCCCTTGTCTCAGAATTAAAACAAAAGTGACACAGCAAAGAAGCGATCTGCTGGAAGATGAAATAGATACAACTAGCAAAGACACAGGTCCAGTTGAGGATTTTCTCAACAGAACCCCAGTGGCACAAGAAATAATACCGAGAATCAACAAAGAGGGATCATATTAAAAAGCTTCTGCAAAGCAAAGGAAATAACAAATGAGGCAAAGAGACAACCTACAGAATGAGGGAAAAAAATTAGCCAGCTACTCCATGGACAGAGGGCTAACATCAAGAGTGAAGAAAAAAAGTGTGTGTGTGTGGGGGGCGCTTCCCCAAATAAAAGAGCAAATCAGAAAGTGAAAGTGAGCAACAGGGCTTGGGGATTTAGCTCAGGGGTTCCGGCGTCTGCCTTGCAAGCACAAGGTCTGGATTTCGAGTCACAAAGCGAGACAGGGCTTGGGATGTAGCTCAGCGGCACTGCCCCCTGCCTTACAAGCACAAGGTTATGAGTTCAAGCCTGATACCACCAAAAAAAAAAAAAAAGCTAAAGACACCATATTAGAGTGGTACAAAAAAATTTAGTGAGACACACATACCCATGTTTATAGCTTCAAAATTCATAATAGATAAATCTTGAAAGCAGCCTGTATGACCAACAGATGAATGGTAAGGAAAACGTGGTATTTACACATAAAGGAGTACTACTGTACCATAAAGATAAACTTGAGGGAGCTGGAGATTTAGTTCAGTGGTTCCAGCACCTGCCTAGCAAGCGCATGGTCTGTGGTTCAATCCCCAGTAACCACATACTGCATTGCTGGGCATGATGGCTCACGCCTGTAATCTCAGCACTTGGGAGGCAGAGTCAGGAGTACTGCTGAGTTCGAGGCATGTCTGGGCTCCATAGTGAGCTCAGGGCCAGCCTGAACTACAAAGTGAGACCCTGTCTCAAAAAAAAAAAAAAAAAAAAGATGAGGCATTTCAAGCTAAATGGATGTACCCGGAGACCATTACATTAAGTGAAATAAATCAGACACAAACGCTTAAATATCTTAGGGTTTTCCTGTATGAGAAACTCAAAGAGCAAAGAAAATATTAGCACATCATGGTCATTGCTACAAGGTATATCTCATGGGATGAAGCTGAACTCAAAAGTTCTTCCAGTGATTCTTAAACACCTCTCCGACATCCTCTTATACCTTATGATCAAAATTAATGGAGCATTGGGTCGGTTGGATGATTTGTTCAGTGTCACACAAGCTGTTGACCGACCTGGAGATGAAAACAGATATTTCCTGCTGCAAAATGCCTACTTTCTCCCATGCCATCCTGCAAAAATCAAAAGAAGCATCATGCAAAGCAATGGAACTTGATAACTGGGGCCTCTTGAATTAAATTACGTATGTAAAAGTTAACGCACAGACTGAATCCAAAAAAGGAGAATGGATGAGAACATTTGGTAATAAAAATGCACCAAGATTTGGCTGCATGCAAAATATGTTCATGTCAATTCCATATTCACACATACACTGGTTTGACAAAGATGCTTACGCTCTGAACAGGATGTATTCAGCACCATGTTAAACGTTCTGCTGGGTACAAAAATGTATGGAGTACTGTCCACCTGTGGGGAATGACCAATTCTGTTCTAGAGTCAACATGTACACATAGTGGTCAGACGATGTATTAGGGAAAGACTAGCTTCTATAACAGATAAACCCCAAAGTGCATATGGCCTGGTACTGTGGACTCTCAAATTATGACGAGACTGACATACAACTTAGGTTATCACACAATTTTTTTTTTTTTTTGAGACAGGGTCTTCACTTTGTAGTTCAGGCTGGCCCTGAGTTCACTATGGAGTCCAGGCAAGCCTTGAACTCAGAAATCTCCTGCCTCTGCCTCCCAAGTGCTGGGATGACAGGCCTGAGCCACCACACCCAGCACTGTGGTATGTGGTCCTGATTGATGGTGGGCGTGATTCACCACATCTGGTACCTTTGCATGTGGTTACCTGGATCAAACCAGGGACCTTGTGCTTGCTAGGCAGGCACCAGGACCACTGCACTAAATCTCTGGCCCAGGAATTTTAAATTGTGACCAAAGTCTTGAGTTGTAACCCGAATGCCGGCTGTTTGTGCTTCAGATGGTCTCAGACACAGATTTAACTCTTAAAGATTCTGGAAGGAACATGACAATATCGTGTCCTGTGTGGGGTTCACTAGGGAACCCTGGGTCCGTGTCTCTCTGAGGACACTGAGATCTATGTGGAAGAAAGGGCGGCCTGAAATTATACTGGACACACTTTGAAGGCAACTGACCAGCCTGAACTGCAACCAGCCCTTGAGAACGAATTGTAAGTCAAGGGTCCACCGTATGACAAAAAAATCTTACATTCAAAACAAACGAACAACAATAAAACAAAGCAAACCATGTGGGATTAATAGTAAGGCTGTCAATTGTATTTTTTAAGAGGACGTGGAATATTCACTATGGAGATGAGATTAAAAAAAAGAAAAGAAAAAAAAGTACCCCTGGTGCAGCCACTGGCATATCCTGTCCTACCATTCAGTCTACTCAGTCCTGATTCCTCCCCTTCCCCTATAAGAAGGGTCACGAGAGCAGAAATCGTAAGCAAAGTGGTGACTTTTGCTTTTTTTATTTTTTATTTTTTTGACTTTTGCTTCTAATGCCTATGTGCTTTTACATTTCACTTTGTTGATTTTTTTTTTTTTTTTGAGACA
>PVIC010020838.1:0-29117 GCA_004025085.1 Thryonomys swinderianus | reverse complement strand
GCAAGTGCAAGGCCCTGAGTTCGATCCCTGGTAACCACTTACAATGCTGGGCATGGAGACTCACGCCCACCAACAATCAATACCACATACCACAGTGCCGGGCATGGTGGTCTGTAATCCCAGCACTCGGGAGGCAGAGACAGGAGGATTGCTGAGTTCAAAGCTTGCCTAGGCTACATAGTGAGCTCAGAGCCAGCCTGAACTACAAAGCAAGACCCTGTTTAAAAAAAAAAAAAGTAACAAGGTTGGGAGTATAACTCAGAGCAAAAGTCTTGGGTTCAATCCTCAGTACAAAAAAAAAAAAAAAAAAGCTGGTATCCACAATTTTCTTTGGGAAAGACAGTTGGGAGTCTGGAGATGAGCAGAGTGGAGGGTTATTTCTTTCCATGATGTACTCTCATATACCTGTTGAATTGCAGACTACAGGTATGTAGTGCCTATCCAAAAATGCAAGTTCAAAAAATCCTATAAGTAGGTGGTCTGGTATTATCGCTCTTATTTCCCATGTGTGGTGAAGAGCCCAAGCAATAAGTGAGTAGCAAAAAGGCACTTCTGTGTGACACCTGCTGTCACATCCACTGCTCTCTGAAACTGGCTGTGTGCAGATATCACTGAGCACCCTACTGGGGACAGTAGGGAGGGGATCAGGAAGGCTTCCTGGGGGGAGCAAGACCTGAACTTGCTGTAGGAAGGTGAGATGTCACCAGCCAGGCAAGCAAAAATTACAGAACTAAGGGATGGAGGGAGGGTAATGAAAGCAGGAACAAGGGTATTTCAGACAGAAAATGCTATGGATCCAATGACAGCAGGCTTGCAAAAATGGGAATCTTGTTTAGATCTGCAAAGAAGATTGGAGCGTCCTAAGCAGTCTCTCCCTACTGTCCAGTAGGAAGCCTAAGCTAGCCTTGTAACAACAGGCACCTCTCTCCCCTGAACAACTTCTTTAGGTCTGAATGTTGAGTCTGTTTAGAGTTGAACTCCCTCGTGTGGCTGCTTTCCATAGACTCTAACAAAACTCAGAGCAACTCCAAGGCTATGCTGTAATTCTACACATGGTGGATCCACTGGAATCCTCTGGCTCTGGGAGACTGCAAACACTTATATGCATGTGGGGGTGGTGACAGCCAAAGACATGGCTGTCTTACCTTTTCCCAGCTCTGGATGGCCACCCTCTAACATTTTATGTGAGAGAATAAATCTGTATGTGTGTTCTAAACCATGATTAAATTGTGTGCTTTTAGACAACTGTAAAGCCAAAGTTAATTCTATACCATCTAGCACTTTTGTGTCACTTCATCTGGGACACAGGAATTTCTGGATTTCTCTACAAGCCACTGGGAGGCCCCAGGAGTCAGGAATGAGATCTCTGGCTCAAGTACCCACCTAACTAGCTGCCTCCAACTGTGACTGTTCAGCAATGTTCTTGCCACATCTGAAGCTTTCTGTGGAGTTTATCTTAGACCAGGAATTCACAAACTATGACCTGAGGTTGTTATATGTCTTCATACTGAATATTATAAGCTTTCAAAGTTTTGACAATCTAGATAAGTGAAACTCTGCTTGCTAAAATTTGTGTTTTGTTTTGTTTTTTGGTATTGGGGATTAAACTCGGGACCTCATGGATTCTGGTATGTGTTCTCTCTCTAAGCTAGATCCTGATCCCAAAGTGTTAGTGTTTTTATTAGACAGCTTTGCTATTTTTTGGTGCCAAGGACCAAACCCAGACCCTTAGACATACTAGACAAGGGTTACATTACTGAGCTGTGTTCCAGGAACTTTTGTGTCTTACTGTGTACTTCTTTTTGTTCTTTTAGACAGGGTCTCACTTTATAGTTCAGCTAGCCCTGAGCTCACTATGTAGCCCAGACAAACCTCAAACTCAGCAATCCTCCAGTCTCTGCCTCCCGAGTGCTGCGATTACAGGCATGAGCCACCACACCTGGCACTGTGGTGTGTGGTACTGATTGGTGGTGGGTGTGAGTCATCACATCCAACATTGTTGTATGTGGTAACTGGGATCGAACCAGGGACCTTGTGCTTGCTAGGCAGGCATTGGAATCACTGAGCTAAATCTCCAGCCCTGCACATTGATTCTTACAAATAACAATCCAGAATTTTTTTTTAAATGAGCTCATTTGGGATATGATGTTGAAAACCTCCTCCTTTAAGGAAGAGTGAAAAGATCAACCAGTAGTAACTATGAAATCCATGTGTCTGGATTCAAACAGAAAAAAAAAGGCAGAAGATAAAGTGTAGAAACAAGGAGGAGTTAACTACAAAACATTTTCCCAGGGCTAAAACATGAACAAGGCATCAGAGAAAACATCCACTGAAGACAAGAAGATGAATAAGGAAGTCAGGAAGAAGAACCACTGATAGGCAATAAACATATATAATAAAGTTAAGTTACACAGCCAGTTAAGGAAATACATATTAGGGCTGGAGATTTAGCTCAGTGGTTCCAGTGCCTGCCTAGTAAGTACAAGGTCCCTGGTTTGATCCCCAGTAACCACATGCAACACTGGCTGTGGTGAGTCACGACCACCAGCAATCAGTATCACATAACATAGTGCCAGGTGTGGTGGCTCACGCCTGTAATCACAGCACTCGTGAGGCAGAGGCTGGAGGATTATTGAGTTCGAGGTTTGCCTGGGCTACATAGTTCAGGGCCAAACTAAACTACAAAGCAAGATCCTGTCTTAAAAAAAAAAAAAAGAATCAATGTACACAAAGACTGTTCTTAAAAGAAAGTGTAGCTCATATGGTTTATAATAAAAATTTCACTGACCACAATTTCTCACTCATGATTCTGTGCCCTAAACTCTTAAACTCTTTCTCCTTAGTTCAATATTTCTCAGCCCTAAAAGTTGTCTTGTGACTTCCCAACCTGGAAGATGATGACTTGGTGCCAATACTGACTCTGTCCACACCACTGCTCTCTTCATTCCATTGAATTACTTATGTTTTAGCTTTTTGTTAAATTACTACTCACTTTGTTTTCATATAAATATGTGAATGTAGTTCATAACTAAATCGAAGAACTCGATTTAGTTCGAGAATGTAGTTCTTCGATGAATGTAGTTCATAACTAATGTAGTTCATAACTAGCTACATTAACTATTGTAGTTCATAACTAGTGAATGTAGTTCATAACTAACTTTGATGAATGTAGTTCATAACTAATTGAAGAACTTATTATGATTAAAATTTCCTTTTATTTTTCTTTGGGTTTATAGCCGCTTAATTTTTTCTTAGTTTTCTCTGTACCTCTAACTAACGCTTCCTAAACCTTCAGAAAGAATTGGCAGGCCGGGTGTGGTGGCTCACGCCTGTCATCCCAGCACTCGGGAGGCAGAGACAGGAGGATTGCTGAGTTTGAGGCTTGCCTGGGCTACATAGTGAGCTCAGGGCCAGCCTGAACTGCAAAGTGAGACCCTGTCTCAAAAAAAAAAAAAAAAAAAAAAAAAAAAAAAAAAAAAAAAAAGAAGAAGAAGAAGAAGAATTGGCAAACACTTTTCTTTCTTTCTTTTTTTTTTTTTTTTTGCTTTTTGGAGACAGGGTCTCGCTTTGTAGTTCAGGCTGGCCCTGAGCTCACTATGGTGCCCAGGCAAGCCGCCGCGAACTCAGCAATCCTCTTGTCTCTGCGGCAAACACTTTTCAATTTGGGAGATCCCTGGTGCATAGATTTGCTCTTTGTCTCCTTCCTGAGGTGCAAGCACAGTGCCAAGAAAGAGGCTAAGGTCTTGGAGAGAGAAGAGAGGCTGGGAAAGGGTGAAATGCTTCCAGGCTCCCATCCTGGAAAAGGTAAAACAGATCCATGGCTATTCCAGGTGCTGGAGCTTTCAGGGTCAGTTGTCTGACTTCAGAATGTTCCTACAGGAACAAAGTCTTCAGTGGTCAGTGATTTCCAACCCATCTCCTGCTCTAGCCCGAAGTTGAATATCTGTACTGGACCTTTGTAGAAAAGTTGTAATACTGCAAGTAGCAATGCTGGGTTTTGGGGATTTTTTTTTTAACTTGCTTTCCCAAGTTAACAAGAAAGCAAAACCATTGAAATAATAATAGTGTGTTTATCTCAAAAGACAGTGGAGGAGTATTGGTGGTTTTGTGCTTGGTGGAAACAGACGCAGGTCAGAAAGCAGTCCATTAGCTCCTCTCAAGGCTGTGAAGACAGATAATTGTAAGCCACAGCATCCAGTGAAAAAAACAGCAACAAATATTCCGGGCATTTTGATCTTTCAGTTTATCTGGGCAAATATGCAAATTCTCCCAGGTGGTAGAAGGACCTCAGGTTTCATAACGGTTCTACCAGGGCTTGGCAGTTCCTATGGGCCTCTTGAGGGCACAGACCCTCCTCTTTCTCTATCACAAACATAAGTAAGGCCCCGACCCTATCTGCAGGTGACTAGGGGAAAAGCTGGGAGACCAACTGTGTTTCAGTTGCATGAAGCGCCAGGGTTGGGCAGGGTGAGCACAGAGAGCTTCCTTTGTGCCTTGTGCTGGCTTCATCCAGACAGTGCACACCAAAGGACAGTCCAGAAATCTGGTGGTGACACACTGGCAGGCTGTATGAGCAACAGAATCCTTACTCCACCTGTCCCTGGCTTTGTGTACTTTCAATTATTTTGTCCTAGTGCTCATGGGAATCCAATTGATAGTTCCTAGACGGCAAGTCTGTGCCAGATTCCCACTGGGTCAAAATCAGCTATTACTCAGTTCTCTGCCCCCCCCTAAATCTTGGATGTGTGTTTGTTCAGCTTTGTTAACTCTACCTAACACATAGAATGTGATCAATAAGCAACTGTGTGAATTAATAAATTCTTATCCTTTCTCAGAGATGACGTTCATGATATGATCAGAGAAATAAGTGACTATGTCTTCCCGGTAGCCACAACGTCTTTCTCACTGATGAGTACTAAGCCTCTTCCGGGGTGCTCTGAATTTTCACGGTGCATGTGCTTGTGTACACACACATACCTGCATACACACCCACACAGGCTCACACTCAGCACACCTCTCTGGGACCGTCAACACTCACCTATGTGTCACTTAGCAAGAGTTCCTGCCTATGACCTTCATGCTCCCTTTGGGGAAGCCTAGGGATGGTTTGCAGGTCCTTTCAGATGTCTGGGAGCATCGCTGCCAGTCACAGCCACCAGAACAGCACTCATCCTTCCCGTGAGCTAGCATTGATTTCCACTTTTCACTTGCTCTGTTGTTCACTTGTAGCAACTACCCTAACAGGTACACCTGGTTTTTCCATTTTAATGCTGAGGACATGTAGATTCAGATCCACCAGGGGCCGCCATTTCTCTATGCTCAGGCCAGTAACCAAACCCCTCAGTCCCCAGACTGACAAGTCAGATAAGCAGCTCTGCGTGTGGTTGTGCGGGGTTGGGGGGGGAGGTAGTCCCATAGACTCAGACTGTCCCCTACACAATCTTCAGCCCACGTCTCCTGGTGTCAGCAGATGCAGAAGCCTGAAGTGGACATGTGATTCTTTGGCTCTAGCAGAATGTCTGTGTGGAAGACGTCTGCCCACCTGGTGCTCAGGGCTGGGCTAACTGTTGAGCCGCTTTCCTGAGAGAGGAAGTGTTCTTCAAATTGGAGTATGCAAGGTGATCTATTCAAGGTGCAGAAAGATTCTAGAACACTTATTTATGTATTCATAGTTTTAGTCTAACATGAGAAAGTGGTTTCATTATAGTTCATGTCCACATTGGTGCTGACTCCCTCAGAGGACTGTGTGAGACAAGCGGTCCTGTGTCTGCAAAGTATGGGTGGAGAGCTGAGAAAAGTAGGGCCAGCACCCAGGCTCAGGAGCATACACAGCTTCAAGCTCTTGGTGGGCTCCATTTACAGAGTGATTTATCTCAAGTCATTCTTACCAGAGAGATATGCTTCAGAAACCATCAGTACCAGCACATGTGTGTGGACCAGCGTGGGACGCTGACTGCCCCTTCCTGTCTGCCTGAATGCTTGGCTACATTATGACAGGAAACTAGCCACAGTCTAAACAGACCTGACAAGGTGTGTCTCCCAAATCCATACCTGTCAAACTGAAACACCTCTTCTCATGTACAGTGGGCTTGGTGTCACTTAAGTATCAAAAGTACCTTGGTATCAAAAGTAGTTGTGACAGAAGTAACATCCACAAGATCATGGGTACAAGGAGAAACAGATCTCGGGGCTGAGGACCTGGTCAGAAGAATTCAGAGGTCCCATGTGTCCCACAACCAACAGGTCAGCATTTTGTTCTTAAGGATTCTTAGAGTTTATATGGGCTGTGGGCTGAGCTGGTGGGTTTTGTGGATTTTGCTTAAGTGCCAGACACTGGAACTGTGACTGAGGTGTTGGTTCTGACTGTCTGATCCCTGCAAAACCAGGTGCTTGTTTTGGTCTGCTTCACAGGTATGTGATTCCTATGACATAAAGAAGAGGAAGAGGAAGGCTAAGAGGAGGAAGGGGAGGAGTGTGGGCTTTGCACTGTGACTCTCCACCATGCAGACTGTGGGCTCTTCGGAAATCCCCAGTGTCCACCCTAGGTGGACTATGCATTTCCCCACTCTGCAGGAACCTCCCTTTAGACTCCATTCCCTTCATGCTTTCTGGCAAGCAGAGGATGAAAAGACTCGATGGGAGCCAGGCATCGTGGCACATACCTGCAATCCAAGCTACTCAGGAGGCTGGGAGGAGAAATGCGAGTTCAAACCCAGCCCAGGCAACCTAGTGAGGCGCTGTCTCAAGATAATCATTCTTTTAAAGTTGGAGACACCTCGGTGGTAGAGCACTTGCCTAAGATGTAGAAGACCCTTGGTTCAATATTCAGTACTGAAGGAAAAAATCTCATAAGACTTGTCCAAATCATAGCAAAGTGAGAGTTCATCCTAATGTAAGGTCAATTGCAGCAGTTCTTAGCCAAGTACCAGGCTAAAGATTCCCTAGATTGAATTTTAAATATGTGGAATTCTGGGTCCAACTAAAGACCTAGCTCAGACCCTGTGGTGGGCCCAGGAAAGTGCACTTTAGACCAGCCTTTGGCCATCCTGACAAACTTGTGATTCTGAAGCACAGAAACATTTGAGAAATGTTTTAGAATGATGTTTTGAAAAGCTCCAGTTTTTCACAGAAACTTATCTCAATTTGCTTGATTTTGTGTGGAGTAGGTGGGGCCTGGCCATTTCCGATTCATTCTAAGCACAAGAGTGGCATGGGGTGGGGGCAGGTCAGTTACCCACTCAAGTGTACACAGGGGCTGGTTTCCCTCTGGCACTGAGTCCTGCTGTTCTGTTCATGCCTGGCACATGAGTGAAGGACCCCATATCCCAGTGAGGACGGCCTTGGCTTGGTGGGGAATGGGCTGAATGCCTGGTGCTAATTCTCACCTGGAGCTGTTGGGAATTATTTTAACCTATTCATCTTCAGAAAGTGACTCAGAACATAAGGGACAGAAAGTCCATGGTGGTTCTTATGCTAGAGAGGACTCCAGAGTGAAGGCAGGACAGACAGGAGCCCTCCCAGAAGGCCTTACTTGCCCTTGTTTGGTTGGCCTCAGTCAGCAAGGACTGCTTGACTACTTGTCCCTCTGGGCTTAACCCAGACCTTGAAGGCCACACTTAGGCCAGTTAGGAAGGAGCCACTTCATTTTCCTGCTCTTAGAAGCCAAGACACCAAGTAAGCCAATTAAGCCCGACTTCCAGCCCAGCCCTTCTAACTCCTCATCTATTCTTGAAGCCAGGGTATTGGCCAATGACAGTCTGGCTGCTGCTTTCCCACCTTTCCTGGGAACACCTCTCCTGATTGGTAAGCAGTGTGAGTTCCAGGCATGCCTTTCTTCATTGCTGGGCTCCAGGTGTCACTGGGTGGCGGGGCAAGCCCTCTACAGGCCTGTGGCTGGTACACCTGCAAATTTCCCCATGCAAATAGCATTAGGCAGCAGCTCTTTCCCACAGAGAGAGATGCCTGTCAGTGAGCTGGGGAAAATGTGTGGGAGCCTGTGCTTCGTCGGCACTGTCCAACATTCATGCTGACAGGAATGTAGACAAGTCTCCCCAAGCCCAGAGCAAGGAGACACTCCTCTGCAGCACTCTTTCCTGGGCAGAGGCCAGAGCACACACCTAAGAGACCAGGCCACCGAGGCCAGGAACACATTGCATTGTGCTCCTCTAGGCCCTTGGTGAAGCCTTGGGAAAAGTCTCAGCACTGGATGACTGAGCCAGGGAGAGACGTTGAGTTCAGACTTTTGGGTCTCCGGCCCTGCAAGCAGGAAGTGACATGTAAGGGTGGGCGATTCGGGCCAGACCTGGAGAAAGCCTCTTAGGGTCGCCACTCCCTGAGTACCGCTGAGTACCTACCAGAAGGGAATCCTGGAGAGAAAGCCACCTTGGAGTTAGGATTTTGTCGTGAGGACCATGGAGAGCCTTTAAAGTTTAATCTGATTTGATTGGCAGCAAAACTCCAAAACTAAAATCGACAGAGCGAAGATGAAGAGATGGGAGTAACAGAGTCCCTAAGCTGAAATCTTTCCGGGCTCCAGAGGGAGGCGGATCTAAGATCCAAACCACATGCTGGACTGCCGCCCCCCGCCCCCGCACAGCGCTCAAGCAGCCAAGGACTGCTGGGGTTGAGGTGCGGAGCCTCCACCACCCTCGCCGCTGGGGGGCGCCCGTGAGGCTCGGGACTCGCAGTCGGCTTGGCCGGGGAAGAGGCGGGATGGGGGTGGGGATTGAGGTTGCACTAGGGCTGGGCCGAGGAATGAGGCCTTTGGCTCCTCCCGGGCCTGCATTCCGGCTGGTGCAGGAATGTGAACAGGGTGTTCACTGTGCGCCTGGGCCTCACGAGTTTGCTCTCCTCACCCTGGAGAATGCCTGGCTGGCAGCGGCTCAGAGGGCACTGTCCATCCTGCTGGGGTCGGGGCCCTGAGTGCATGCGACTGGCAAGGTGCTCCACCCGGGCCTAGGCAAGCTGTGAGTTCAAAAAACAGAAAAGTCAGAACCACCAGGCCCTGAAGATGCAGGCTGATAACTGGAAGCGGAGTTGACATTTGCCCTGTTTGGCCACCAGCCTCAAAGGCACACAGGGCTCAGATCCCAAGATTGGCCCACCTGTGGGGGATGTTGCAGATGGCAAAGTCAGGGAGAGGAAGGGAGAAAGCAGTCGATCCAGTTTGGGATCAGAACTCTAAGCAGCCAGGGAGTGCCTGAGTACACAAGACTGCACTGAATTCATTCAGCAAATATTTACCATTCCCTGAGTTTAATTCTAGAAGCACAGAGGTAAAGTCATTTCCTGTCCTCAAGGGACTGACATTCTGATCCTGGAATTAGTCTCAGAAATGCACTCGGGTGTCAGGAAACAGAATAACCTGGACAGGGCAGAGATCTGAGGATTCCTGGGAGAAGCTGCAAAGGGACTTGAAAAGCCAGAGTGTTCTGGACGGAGGAAACTTGCACTTGGCGGGAGGACAGGTGCTCGGAGCAGGATCCAAGCAGAGACGGACATACCAAAGGCCCCGAGCTACATAAAGTATTGGGGTCCATGTCAGCCTGCCTATGGTGCTGATTGGTTCATGGAGCCCCTGAGCAGGAGCCGGTCACAGTCTAAATATGTAATGAGGATGAAGGCTTCAGCTTTCCGCTTTGGGAGTGCTATGGTACTAAGAGAACAGGCCGCACAGCACCTTGCATGGGCCTGAGGCCAGGAGGTGTTCAGCTACTCTTCCACACTGTGTGTGGCTTAGCAGCAGTAGCTAGCTGTCTGTTGGGGCAGTTGTCCGGCCCTTCATCTCTGCAGAGGTGCCTGGCAGAGGGACTGTAGCTGTAGAATCCTTGGGTTTCTTGCCCCTTCTTGGGTTGGAAGTTGGTGGCTGGCAGATGAAACAGTGCAGTTGATCAGAGTAGAGTCCTGGAACACACTCAGGGTGCCAGTCAGTGCAGATCTGAGTGCAGGATTGTCAGGGCCTCTGTGTGTCCCAGATGTCCCAAGGGATGGAACAGAAATGTTTATACCTAAAAATTCCTTGTTGGGCCATCTTCCAAGAACATGTGGAGACTTGAATTCTTGTGTGCAGAGGAAAAGTGCAGGCCTTGGAATGGCCTCTCCGGCATTGTTCCTTGGCCGACACAGGAAGATGGGTTTCCTTAGCTCTGTGATGCTGACATCTGAATCTGGACCCTGCCCCAGCCTTAGCAGTCAGCTGGGGAGGGAGCCAGGCACCCGACACTCTTGGAAAATAAACCCCCACCTCTGCTCTCCCCACTTAGTTCATGCTCTTAGTATTTCCTCTCCTGGAGTCTGGCTTTGTTATTTTAACATTCTGAGTGTTGGTCGAGGCTGGGGAAATCCCATTGCCATTGCTGTGGGGAGGCAGCCCCACAGCCCGGAGCTCGGTGCTAGGGCACCCTGGGCAAGTGTCCCTGCCAGCAGGCCAGAGCCTGGGCCCCAGAATTCCCAAGTCAGCTTGCCTGGGGGTGTTGCTGCTGAGTGGGCGTGCCTCTGTGGAACCTGTGCCAGCCTGTGGCGGGACACAGCTGCTCTCTGAGCCAAGGCCAGGCCAGAGTAGTAGTGATGGCTCCACTGAGAAGTGGTGGAGACATCCGAAAGGGGTCTCCTGGGACCTGTACACCCCCCCCCCCATCATTCTGCCACAGATACATGGTACAGTGCTTCCCTTTCCACTGTGGTTACCCCTTTCTTCTTTCCCAACCTCCACTGCCTCATCAGGGATCCATACAAAGACTTAGCCATAAACCATCAGTGTTGTGTTTCCATTCCTCACCAATTCTTTCATTCATTCTCTCATCTAACAAAAATCCATGGAGTGCTTACCACACGCCGGGCATGGTACTAGGGGCTGAAGATACAGAAACCAGCAGCAATGGAGGGTTCCTAGAGATTGGTGACATACAGCCTGAAGTACACATATGTTACAGAGGTAGAGTAGGGAGAAACAAGAAAGTAAAGGTATCAAAAATTCCATCGTCAAGACAGATTATATTTTAACATGACATACCTTAAAATAAAAGTTAATCCATGGCGAGCAAATTTTAAATCAAAATTTTAAATACAGACAGGATCGTGGAAAATAAACACCCACCTCTGTTACCTAATTTAGTTCATGTTTTCAGCATGTCCATGAGCTGTGTGTTCTTAGATATTTTTACTGTGATGATATAAATATTATTCTTTAAAGAGATATTTAAAAACGAAAAGAGAATTGTAGCAGAACATGTTGATGTGTGGAAGAAAGCTAAATCGTGGGTGTTCAGAGCTGAGTCTGGAAGAGCCCCCAAATTAACCCCTGCTTGGCTCAGAGACAGAGCTAGGCGGGCATCCCCACACCCACATGGTCCAGAGGGACCTGAGGCGGAGTGAGGCTTAGGGGCCTGTTTGGGACGAAGTGGGATCTGGTCCTCAAAGGCAGCCAGTTCCTGGCCTTAGAATCATTTCTCCACATTCCAGCTCTGGGGTCCCTCACTGCCACCCGAAGCAGAGCCCTCCATCTCTCCCCTTCCGTGGTCCTGCCAGGAGATACACCTGGCCCCTCTCTGGGCCCTCAGAGAGTGACAGGTGGGACTGTGAGTGACTTCGAGGCAACCACTGATTCTGGTTGTAAGTATTTCCAATGTTGTGTTTTTCTCTCTGGCTCAGATGCAGCCCTCAGACTGGCATGAATCATAAGTAATTCCCTGAAACCCTCATCTGCCTGGAAAATGCTAGCTGCTGTTTCCCACAGTTCAGAAGCCATCGGCATGCCTACCAGCAGGCTCAGCTGCCCGCACCAGCCACAGGCCTCTTGCCCTTCCCTGGAGGACACAGAGGGGAGAGGAGCCTATAGCTGCTGTGGGCTTTTGGCTTCTTAGGCCTCAGAGCTGTGCCAGCCCCACTGTGGTTCCCTAGGCCTCATTTCTTCAGCTGTACATCTCTGGGAGCTGGAAGGTGGGTCTCCAGGATCCAACTAGCCCCTAGCAGTGTCTGATCTCAGCCTCTCCGTCTTTTGTTTGTTTTGTTTTTTTGTGGTATTAGGAACCGAATTCATAACCATTCCCTGGCAAGGCAGGTGCAGTGTCACTGAGCTGTGTCCCTTCCCCTCATCTTCTTTGTTGTATGCCAAGAGGCCAGATTGTTCTTGGGTGTAAATGTAGACACCACAGATTTCATTTCTCAAAGGTGTCTGTGACAGCACTACGGCCAACTATTGGCTATAATCAAATTGTGCTGATGATGGATAGGAAGGATTATTATGTGGAAATTTCTAGAAAGATGCCTTCAGAGGAAGAGGGAGTGCTCTTTATGTCCTATTTTTCATCCTGCTGGCTGAAATATAGGTGGAATGGCCCCCTGAGTGCTGGGATTACAGGCATGTATCACCATACCTGACTGGAAAAGTTTTTAATAATTTCCCATTTGATTTTTTGTGATATTTCCTATGCAATCAGGGTTTTGTTCACTGTCTTTCCTTACACCTATTTCTCCAAGAGTCCTACCTATTCTATCTTCTAGTAGATTTAATGTTTCTGTTTTAATATTTAGATCTTTGATCCATTTTGATTTTAGTTTAGTGCATAGTGAGATATATTGGTGTGGTCTTTGTCAGTCGTTGTTGTCCTGTGAGGTTGCGCCAAGAGGGAGAAGGATTACCCACAGCAGTGTGCCACACGTTTGGGTGCCAGTTGTCCAGTCAAGCCAGCTACCATCTCCACTGTCCAACGATCTTGGAAGGTTGAGCGGGGACACGGAGTCACAACTTCCAGACTCCGTGTTGGAGGAGAAGCCCCCCCCCGCGTTTTTTTTTTTATTATGGATGTTACAGGCATTTACATAGGATGGCTTGGGACATAATTGGATGAGAAGGTGGGAGAAGTGCTCATGGCAGGATGTGTTTGGGCGCAAGGGAAGAAGTAGCATTTAGCAATGTATAATTGATCTGCATCATCTGCATCCCCTGAATCACCATGGCTTCTAAAAGGGTAACTGTATCTGTTCGTCTTTGGTGTGTTGAAAGCCAATTTGTTTGTTTTTTTAATTTTGAAATTGGGTCTTGCTTTTTGTAGTTCGGGCTAGCTCTGAGCTCACTATATAGCCCAGGCAAGTCTCAAACTCACAATAATCCTCCTACCTCTGCCTCTCAAATGCTGGGATTACAGCTGTGAACCACCACACCCAGCACTGTGGTATGTGGTACTGGGGATCAAACTCAGGACCTTGGGCTTGCGAAGCAGGTGCCAGAACCACTGAGCTAAATCCCCAGCCTGAAAGCAAATTCTCTCAGCACCATTTTATTGAATAGGCTATCTTTCCTCTAAAGAAGGTGTTAGGATGCTTTTTCAAAGATGAGGTGGCTGAATATGTCTGGAGTTATATCTACATCTTCTAGTCTGTTTCATTGACCCTTAGGTCTGTTTTGTTGCCAGTATCATACTGTTTTTATCACTGTAACTTTTAGTATAATTTCAAATTAGGGATTGTGATGCCTCTTGCTTCACCTTTTTTGAATCCTTGACATTTGAAAAAAGGTCTCACTAAGTTGCTAATTTGCCTAGGCTGGGCTCAAATTTGTGATTTTCCTGGCTCAGGATCCTAGAGTGCTTGAATTACTCTGTGTGTTTATGTGTGATATGTTTTATACACACACACACACACACATACATATATACATATACACACACACACCATATATGCATATATATCTAAAATATATCTGAGATTGTGGCATTTTCAGATGTTTGCATACACTCATATGTAGGTTTTCATATACATATATTGTATATAAATGTAGACAATATACATGTATGTATATAGATATATTTATGTGTATATATGTCCTTTGGTTCTGGGATCTGATGTCCTTACACTGTACTCTGTGGGAAAGATGGGACAAAAGGATTGATTGCAGGGAAGGGTATGCAATGAACAGTTGAAAGGGGACCTGGCTTTCCTCAGTAGGCCTACGGGTGCTTGTCCCTGACTCACCCTCATCGTCTCCACTTTTCTGGGGAGGAGCCCTTGCCACCATGCCACAAGCAGCACAGTGACTCAGAGATGAGCCTCCCATTCTCCTACCCCCACCCTCCAGCCCTGTTTACCAGGACTGAGTTCCCAGGTGGCCTGCTGTGCCCAGGGCCAGGGGAAGATAGTTGGGCTTTAGCATGGCCCAGCAGCCAAGAAGTATTCAAATGTATTTATTTCTTTTTTAATAAGTAAATATCTGTATCATCTTAAATTCTTGGATTAAAATATGGTGAAAATTCTCCCCCTTGATCCTGTTGCCCAGGCATGCAATTCTTGTATTGGAGAGAGAGGGCACTAGTTCCTTGTGTGTACTTCAAGAGGTGTTTGGAGAAAAGAAAAATAAATAATTTCATTTACCTATTTTCCACAACCCTTTATCTGGAACCCTTGGAGACATGTATTTTGGAATTTGGACTTCAAGGAGTAGAGTAAAGTCACGCATGTTCCTCATTCCACAGTCCAACAAAGTCTGGGATAAAATGTGCTAATATTTCTGCACTGACTAGAATAAATAAAGACATAATCAACTCTTTGAGTCGTTCAGTTCAGATTTTGCTACCAGATTTTTATGGGTGTTTTCTTTTTTTTTTTTTTTTAAGAAAACTCCTTTTTTTCAGAGATTTTTTTTCATCTCATATCTGTGGATGAGGGAATGAACACTGCATTTAGACTACTCTCCTGAGATGCAACATTTCATGCAAGCTAGATCAGCACCACAGAGGTTCTGTGTTATTTCTTTTGTATCCTGGTAGTATATTGTATTATACACATGCAATATAACTAATTTAACCTGTGTATGGACATTTATTTAGATTGTTTATGTCTTCTCAGTTGGAGCCTGCAACAAATAACATTGTACACTTACTTAGTCCATGTGCAAGAATATCTGTAGAATAAAATTCTCAATGTTGAATGTGATCATAATGTATACCTAAAATGTACTCAATAAAGGGGAAAACTATTTTTTTAAATATCTGTAGGATAAATTCCTACTCATAGAATTGCTGGTTAATAATAATGATAGGTAACATTTGCATGGTATTTACTGAGTGCTGAGAACTGTTGTAAATACTTCATAATAATTAATGTGTTTTAATTCTTACAGTAATCTCCTGGGCCATTAATGATTATCATCCCATTTCGCAGATGAAAAAAACTGAGGCCGAAAGAGGTTAAATGACTTGCAGAGTTGCAATTCAAACCAAACCAGTCTGTGCTCTGAGCAATTACATTCTTCTGTCTTTAGAAGGTCATGGGAATTTGTAGCTTAGAGAAATGTAACCAAGTTGCCATCTACACAGTTTTAATGACTCACATTCCTGTCAGCAGACTGGGACAATGCTTGTTCCCTGCCAAGACTGAGCTGAATCTAATTTTTTTATCTGCTGGTCTGTGAGGTAAAAATGGTACTTTGGTGTAGTTTTAATTGAATTTCTTTTACTCTGAGTCAGGTTGAGTATCCTTTTATCTAAGGGTCATCTGTACTTTCTTTTCTATAAACTGCATTGGTATTATTTGGTCATTTTTCTACTTGGTTTATATCTGTGGCTTGTACTGAGCTATTCATGTCTTAGGAAGATTAACTCATGGTGATTCATGTACCATCATTTTGCTCTTGGGTTGGCTCATGCTGGGTTTTAGGCAGAATATTATGAAGTGACAAACAAAGGAATAAAGGTATCCATCCTGGGACGCAGAGGGAGAGAGAGAATAGAACAGATGTCTAGGAGAGGCACTCTGAGAGGTGAGGTGGTAAAAGGAAGCTGAAAGAAACCTGTGGAGACAGCCCACAGGGCTTAGTGCACCAGGTATAGGCCTCTGGCACCACAGTCCAGGAGAAGGGACCCTACCTCAGACCTGAGAATGCATCATTCAGCTCTGTGGCTCCAAGATGTGCCCAGCAGAGGCACTGCTTGAAGCAAAGGTCAGTCCTGTGAGACTGTAGCCAGCTGGTAGCCTACAGCTGTCAGCCTCTGCAGGGTCTGCTTAGCCTTTGGACCAACTTTAAGCTCTTCTTTGGTGGCCTTGGCTAATGACGAAGCAAGAGGTGGTACAAGGACCTAGTCACCTACACATTTCCTATACATCTCTCAACACGGAGAGAGAGAGAGAGCTCTGAGTTCCCTGGAGAGTACCAGAGAGCCTCAGATGAGTCTGTGGAGCCTGAAGACCCCACTCTTTCTCTCACTCTCTTCCATTCAAGGTGCTAGCCTCTTCCCCTAAGTTATCCTGCATTTCTAAATGTATCTCAGTATCGGCTTCCTGAAAAATCCAAGCAGCTGAATCAAAAGATTTTGATAAAAAATATTCCATGTCGGTCCGGAGGATTAGCTAAGTGGTTCCGGCGTCTGCCTCGCAAGCGCAAGGTCCTGAATTCGATCCCCAGTAACCACATACAATGCTGGGCGTGGAGACTCACGCCCACCAGCAATCAATACCACATACCGCAGTGCCGGGCATGGTGGCTCACGCCTGTAATCCCAGCACTCGGGAGGCAGAGACAGGAGGATTGCTGAGTTCGAGGCTTGCCTGGACTACATAGTGAGCTCAGAGCCAGCCTGAACTACAAAGCGAGACCCTGTCTCAAAAAAAAAAAAAAAAAATTTATTCCATGTCGCTTGAGTCTTTTTGTTTCATTTTGCTTTTGGACGTTTGCCTAGTGCATGTGAAGCCCTGGGTTCAACCCTCAGGACTACATAAAAAAAATTATTTTGCTTGTTTTCTACTTGATAGTGACTATAAATATCTTTTGGTTCAGACATAGAGTGAGAATGTGGCCTGTGTGCAGAGGCAGCTGGTGGAAGTCCTCTCTGCAGAGCAGAGGATTCTGATCTTGGATCTGAGGCTCAGAAGTACAGAAATGGAACAATAGGCCAGGCAGGCCTGAGTCTCTCTGAGGTGGCAAGAACACCTGCTGTGGTAGCCCAGGCCTCAGAATGCTTCTCACAGAGTATGGGGCCCCAAAGTGTCTTCTCTGGCAGCCACAGGTGGGGCTGAGAGTAGCAACCCTGATCTCCCAGACTTTTTTCCCAGCTTCTGCTGCAGTGCCTTGACTGGCTTCTGCCCCGTCAGCCTCTATTATACACACTCTTTTCCCTCGCTACACTTTACACTCAGGGCCACTGTGTCTGAGAACCAGGTAGGCCCTACATCCATTTGCCCCATCTGAGCTGGTCTCTCTGCCTGGAAACCCTGTTTCTTCCAGCCTTCAAAGTCCAGCTGATGGAGAAACCTTTTTGGAAGAGAAAGGAGAATAGAGGTAAACATATGCATTTGGTGAGCCATACTCATGATTTCTCAAGGAGTGGTAGCACATGTCTAAGTGCTTTTTTTTTTTTTTTTAAACAGGGTCTCACTTTGTAGTTCAGTCTGGCCCTCATAGCTACTCACTATGTAGCTCAGAAAAGCCTCGAACCCAGCAATCCTTCTGCCTCTGCCTCTGCCTCTGCCTCTGCCTCTGCCTCCTGAGTACTGGGATTACAGGTGTGAGCCACCATGCCCTACACTGTGATATGTGGTTGCTGATTGCTGGTGAGTGTGTATCACCATGTTTGGTATTGTATGCAGTTACTGGAGATCAAACCAGGGACCTTGTGCTTGCTAGCAGGTACCGGAGCCACTGAGCTAAATCTCCAGCCCTGTCTAAGTGCTTTTAATAGGAAACACCCCTCATTACCTGCTACCTTATGAAACCGCCACGTCTTTGAAGGTGTTCAGTGCAGATTCTGGACCACCTGAGGGTTGAGTTAAGGACTCATACTTCCAGGAGACACCCTGAGAGACATTCTTTGGCCACTCTTCCTACAGTCAGGCACTGCCACCCCCTTCCTGCCATACCTTCACAATCACAACCTCTGATCACAGTACTACCACTCATTTGTAGCAGACATTGTTCCAACTGTTTCATCAGTATTGCTCACTCAGAGCCCATATGTAGGAAGTAAGTAGGACAGCAGGTTATAAGAAAGCATAAGAAAGGCTGGAGATTTAGCTCAGTAGTTCCAGCACCTGCCTAGCAAGCGCAAGGTCCCTGGTTCCATCCCAGTAACCACATACAACAATAGAGGGCATGGTGACTCACACTCACCAGTAATCAGTACCACATACCACAGAGTAGCCAGGTGGCTGGGTGGGCTTCCATCAGCAGGAGAGTGAGGTGGGTGCTGGAAGGTGGGAGAACTGGAGACTTAGAGAAACAAGGGGTCCACCAGAGAGAAGGAGTCTTGATGAACCACCCTAAAGAAGCCCTGTTTGTTTTGTCCAGTGAGCCTGGGATAGATCAGGTATCTCTTCAAAGCACGATTCTCAAGCCTGGTGAAAAATTATAATTACCCAAGAAGTTTAAAAATACAGATCACAGACTGGGGATTTAGCTCAGTGGTTCTGGCATCTGCCTTGTAAGCACAAGGTCTTGAGTTCAATCCCTGGTACCACATGCCACAATGCCGGGCATGGTGGTTCACGCCTGTAATCCCAGCACTTGGGAGGCAGAGGCAAGAGGATTACTCAGAGTTTGAGGTGAACTTGGGTTACATAGTGAATTCAAGGCCATCCTGAACTACAAGGCGAGACCCTGTCTCAAAAAAGTAGATAAACAAACAAATAAAAATAAAAACACAGATCCCTGGGTGCCCCGCCTGAAGAGCCAATTAGCATGGGTACAGCATAGACACTGGGATTTTCAATTCTTTTTGGTGATAGCTACTAATCTGGGCTATCTGCCCAGAGCTGAGAAACTCTGCTTTATAGGAAACTCAGCAGCAAGGGTGCTTTCTGTGAGTCAGCCCCTTCAGTTCATACCTTTTTCTGGGCTGTGGCACCCAGGGAGGTGCCCTGGACTTTCCTAATTCCACTCACACACCTGCCTCAGGCAAGCTGGATTCCTCCAACTCCTGGTCACAGTCAGAGAGTCACCAGCTGTAAGCTGCCTCTCCTACCCTGTCAGGGCCTCTTTTCTGGTGCCTTCATGGAGCCCTGAGGGCTCACTGGACAGGGCCCTGTGGCCCAGCTGTGGCCATCTCCAGAAGGCCTTGAGAGAGTTTCCTGGAACCATAGCCACACAGACATCTGGGTAAGCGACCGGAATGCCAGGCACAGAAGTGGTGCCGGAAAGAAAGTTTCTCTCCCAGTATTTCCTGCCATTGAGCAGGACTGAGTAAATTCCAATTTACCCTTTGAGGCTATCAACATGAGGTGGTCTCAGGAATGCTGTTCCTCATTTCAGGGAATTCTAATAGGTGTGGCTTTTGGCCACCAGCCTGTGTGCCCAAAGGCAACTGTGCACCCGCCTCCATTTTGACTCTTCTCTGCTTTTGCAGGATGTGGGTGAAGCTGAGGAAAGCATTGATGTGATTTCTGACAGGTGAGCTTGCTGAAGCCAGGATTACTATGGGGCCAGAAGACAAAATGGCTCTTTTAATTTGGATGTATACTCAAAAGTAACCCCAAAGATTTTGTGAAAATGACATACACTTTATTAAATGAAACACAAAGCAGCAATGCACCCAGAAGAAACTGGAGTCTCACTGTCTGGGAAAGCCACTCTGTCTCCTGCTTCAGGGGCATTTGTGGAGCCGTTTCTCCTGGCACAGACAGTCCACCTTCCCTGGGCACAGACCAGCTGACATGGCCTTGGGACTCTGGGCCTCGGCTTGTATCAGTGGTGTGGTGACTCTTACAAGGACTCTCCGCCTTCTCCACCCTGTCTGCTTGGAAAGAACATCCACTGTGACCCTCCCAGAACCCATCTGAGGAAAGAAGATGCCTAGGCGCTGGCTCATCTTCCTTGCTCCCCAGAGGCCTCTGAGCAGTCTGTTCTCTGCTGCTCCACAGCCCTCCAACTATGCGGGGAATGCGAACCATTTCCCATGGGGTTGGCAAGCGTGAAGCAATTCCCAGCCCAACCTCCCCAAATATCTGCTTTGCAAACACACAGAGCAGAGAAGCATCCTGAAAATGTGATCTTCAGCGGTCACCTTAGGCGATTGTGTGTGCCTCCCAGGAGTGTCTATGTTTCCAGGGTCCAACTTCACCACCCAGTGTGGGATGCAGGGAGGAAAGGTCCCTCTCTGGAAGGACCTTCTCGAGGAAATGGGGACTGAGTGGTACCCAAGCCCTTTGCAGGGATCCGGCTTCCGGCTCAGTGCTGGAATTATTACCTTTGGCCCTGAGATCTCTGGCCGTCGTGCTGCCTTCAAGCAGCAGCAAGAATACCCTTACCCAGCCTTTGGCCATCTCTGATTTTACCCAGTGGCCTGACTGGGTAGGGCCCGGTGTGCAGAGGGAAGGACCAGGGAGGCAGAGGACACACATTTCTGAGCAGCTTTAAGCTTCTGAGAGACTCTCAAATGCCAAGCTGGATGACAGCAGGCCTAGTCAGGTCCTAGTGACCTACATAACCTCCTAGACCTAGGGAAGGTAGGAGCCCTGGCAAGGAGCCACTATGGGGGAAGGCTAGGTGTGGAGAGGATTTATAGTCCTGAGACTTTGAAACCACCTAAACGTTTAGTGATGGGTGTGTGAGTCATGATGTGTCCACAGGGCAGAATGTTATGTCAAAGTGATTATTGTAAAGACCACTTAGTAACATTACAAATGTTTATGGTATAGTATTAAGTAAAGAAAAGAAAGATGGATGAGTTTTTGGCATCTGAATTGGAAGACCAGAAAGGGATTTTTTAAAATAGTAATTGGTTGAGTGTGAGTGATAAATGCTTATAGGAGTCTGAGGCAGCAGGATCACAAATTCAAGCTCAGACTGTGCAAGTTAGTGATCTAGTGAAAGCCTGCCTCAAATTTTTTAAAAAGGGTTGAGATGTGGCCCAGTGTGAGGACTCTGAATTCAACCCCTGGTACCCACCCCGCAAAAAATTTGGGGTAGACACGGTGATATCACTGGTCAGGATCTGAAGAGATCACTGGAACTGAAACAGAAACCTAACTCACTCAACCTGCAGAACGGTTTGCAGTTTCACCAACTTGTGTTGCGGAAAAAGAAATTTCAGGATTATCAGTAAGCAACACAGGCTGGGCTTTATTCAGTTGAAATTTATTATTCATTCAGAGATATACAGTACAGACCCTCAAGAAAAAAGGAGTCTTATTTCTTGGAACTAGAAACATTTCTGCTTCTCTTGATGGGTGGAAACCCCAGGGAAAAGTTGTCCCATTCTGAAGAAGGGTATTGGTCTGTATTGTAGGTACCAGCCCTTTTCGAAGATTAATAATTTAAACATTCCTTGGATTCTGTAAACCAGTTCCTTTATCTTATGATCAGGTTTCTGGTCTTTACTTTCTCAACAAAGCCAGTGGTGGACTTTCAGTATTCTTGCAGAATTTTGGGTGTTATGAGTCTTAATGAAAGGAACCTAAATTCAACCAAGAGAAATGCGGATATAGATCATCTTATGTATCTGACTTGCTTCCACACTCTCTTAAAGGACACTCATTTTGGTTATGATTTCCTTTTCTCCTGTCTACCTATTATTTCTTCTGTTTTCCTCCCTCCCACTCCAATCTCTTAATCTTAAGGGGTGAAAATGGCCAAAGATCTGCCTTCTTATAACGCTTCAGGCATTGATCTTGTCTAGCCAGGGATCAAAAGTCTCACTCCAACTGGTTCAAAGGAGACAAAGGAAGATGGATTATGTTCTTTGATCAACTATCCTCCTTTGATAGTCTTAAAAAAAAAAACGACAAGGACATTAGCCAATTATTCATGCTTAGCTTCACTGTATAACCTTGGTTAAAAAAACAGAAATTAGATATTAAAAATAGAATATTATTGAATACTGGCTCCAAAAAAACTGCTTGAAATTAGTAGAATTTGGCACGAGTTACTATTAAGGTTAATATTAACTTCTATTTATTTTGAAGTGTTTACCCAGATATAACAGGTAGAGTTAAAAAGCATACAGACTCTCTCCTGCTTGTTAAAGAAATCTAATTTTTAAATTTTAATTATAACAATGGTGAACCAAGACACTTAAATAAAGATATCTGTGTTTTGCAACCAATGGGCATTAATTTTTTTTAACATAGGGCTCTATTTTATATACCTGAAGATCTTTCATAATGATTGGGTCTAAATAATATAAACCTATAAAGTGTAAAGTAAATAACAAAAATTTTATTTTATTTGTACCACAAGGTAACACAACTTAATAGTAGAATATTTTTTTTGACATTTGTTCTGTAAACACACCTATATAAGAAGTTAAATCCTCACTTGAGCAGTACTTGAAAGTATATTAAAATAACAAAATGGGAACATAGTAAGAGAAATGGAGGGACATGTTTTTGGAATAGTAAGTGGAACTGGGAATCAAAACTTTTTATGACTATAAGTCAAAAATATAGCTGGAGACTGCCAGTGCTGGCTAGCACAGTGTTTGGAGTTCCTTTTAAATCTAGCCTAGCTTTTTATTTAAACTGTAGATTTCCTCTTTTTTTTTTTTTTTTTTTTTTTTAGTTTTTCTGAGACAGATCTTGCTTTGTAGTTCAGGCTGACCCTGAACTCACTATGTCCTACCTTTTTATCTAAAATTACTATTTCTCTGCCTCTCTGTCTCTGTCTTTATCGCTCTCTCTTTGCTGGTTATTTAAGATCAAGTCAATGTAAAAGCTGTATCAATCAAAACTAATTTATCTCTGTATAGAGAGGTCATGATCAGTTAAGACTCCTCAGTGGTTACTTTTTAGGCCATATGTGGAGCCTCTTAGTTCCTCTAATTTTTTCTCCTACTGTGTCATCCACCAGCATGGTCACAGTCCTGCCTGATCATATAGCTTCCCTTGGAAGCATGGGAGACATTTCCCTTTTTTAGTGTCTCTCCTTTTTGCAAAATGCATACCAGCTATCTCCTGTCCTCTGGGATCCAACAATTCCCTTGCTCAGGAGACTGAGTAACTCAATTGTTCTGAATTGCAAGATAGTTTCGAAGGTATCCCATCATACTCTAGATCATGGCTGATCTTGGAGCACAAGAGCCAAAATATTGGCTGTCTTCTAAGCCCAATTTTTGTCCTTAGCTTTGTTCTCCAAGCTTTAATTGTTGCACATGCAGAAGGTAAATTATACCAGTGTGTTACAATGGTGGGCTATCATCTACAGTACAGAAAAAATATGACATAGATTCTAAAAACAAATACTGACCATGGTTAGTGAAAGCAGCAGCTTCTCTCAAGTCATATTTTATATTTCCAAGTGTCTGGTATTCAGGAAAGACTATAATATTTAAGATTAAAAGAGGGAGTAGTACGTAAAGCCTTAACTATTATTTTATCTGTCCTATAAGAGATGGCCTATTATCATGGAATGTTTAGATTGGTTGGTTTGTTGGTAGGTTTCTCTTTCTTTCTTTCTTTCTTTCTTTCTTTCTTTCTTTCTTTCTTTCTTTCTTTCTTTCTTTCTTTCTTTCTTTCTTTCTTTCTTTCTTTCTTTCTTTCTTTTTCTTTCTTTCTGTCTCCCTTTCTCCCTTTCTTCCTTTCTTTCTTTTTTGAATCAAGGTCTTGCTTTGTAATTCAGATTGGCCCTGAACTCACTAAGTAGCCCAGGCAAGCCTCAAACTCACAGCAGTCCTCCTGCCTCTGCCTCCAGAGTGCTGATATTACAGGCATGCACCACCACACCCAGCATTATGGTATGTGGTACCAGGGATCTAACTTGGGACCTTGTGTTTACCATGTATGCGCTAGAACTACTGAGCTAAATCCCAGGCCCCTAGGCTGTTCTTTAGAGGTCAGATTCCTGCAGAATGTTAACAGAGAACAATTATAATGTTTTACAAAAAGAAGAAAAGGAAAAATAATGAGAGCAAACATGGCATTGTGGGATAACAATTATGATGTCATTTTAATAGCAGGACCATTAGGTTCCTTTTATTATCTCTCTAAAATAAATTTAAATTCCCATTTTAGTAAGAAATAACTTATAGAAAGTTACCTTTACCTAATGACAATATATTTAATAACATAGATAAAATCCTCATTTAAATTTGCTAACTTTTTTTTAACTCAAATATCTAAGTAAAATGTACCTCCCCACAGGACCATTTTATAAGTAACTAATGCTCAGTCTTTAATCCTGACAATGACATTATCTGCACAACATTTTTTTTTTTTTTTTGAGACAAGGTCTTGCTTTGTAGTTCAATTTTGCCTTGGATTGCACAGCCCAGGCTGGGCTTAAACTCACATTCTCCTGCCTCAGACTCCAAGTGCTGGGATTAGAAGCGTGTGCCACCATGCTCAGCCTGCCTATTATTTAGGCATATCTGTCATAGCACAATTACATAACAGTCACAGAAACATAAGTCTGAAAAACTGTATCACAAACAGTGAGACCTTGGTTAACATAAAAACAGCCATTTGTTTTTTTTTTTTTTTTTTTTTGAGACAGGGTCTTGCTTTGTAGTTCAGGCTGGCCCTGAGCTCACTATGTATCCCAGGCAAGCCTGGAACTCAGCAATCCTCCTGCCTCTGCCTCCCGAGTGCTGGGATTACAGGTGTGAGCCACCACGCCCAGCTAAAAACAACCATTTTGTTAAAAACCTCCATTTTGCTTCACTTACCTCTCCGTGAATCCAAAACTTGTCTCCTTGGGAACTGTCCACCCAACCATTGTGTGCAGCTGCAGATTGTACGCTCTTAGAATGCAGTATTCTATAGTAACCAGTGATCTAATCCTTGCTACTGGCTTCTGTAATGTGCACTTAACAACAGAATGATCTAATTGCTCCTGCATAGAAACCTCCTGCTAACAGGGGGTAGTAGATTTTGCCTTTAAATACTGTGATTTTGTCAAACACAGGGCCTTTCCTCCTCAGTTTGTCTTATAGGGAACAGACCGTAGCTGAGTAATAAAGTTCTTGGCTGGACTTTAAGATCGTGTCCTGTCCTGAGAGACTGTCGCTTGAGGGGACTTGGGCATAACAAAACAATTTTGTATGAGAACACCAGTATGGCAAGGCATCCCCCAGGTTTTTTTGTTCTTGTTTTTTGTTTTTTTGAGACAGGGTCTCACTTTGTAGTTCAGGCTGGTCCTGAGCTCACTATGTAGCCCAGGCAAACCTTGAACTCAGCAATCCTCCTGTCTCTGCCTCCTGAGTGCTGGGATTACAGGTGTGAGCCACCACGCCCGGCTTCCAGTTTTATATTATAGAGATCTGGTACACTTGGAGAACATAAATACAATAACTAGAGCCCCACCTATATAGAAATCTTTTACATACATTAACTTAGTTTTTACTCTTAAGGTGAAATTTAGATTATTTTAACAGGTTTACATAGTGTAAGTGTACTAACAAGAATTTAAAACTATTTTCACACCTGTTAGTTTTGGAAGCAGTATTAATAAGTTATTACTCAATGTACAAGTACATCTAGTTTGTAATAACAAAATATTTGTTTTTGTGAAAGTCAATACATATAGATCAGGTTTTAAATAGCAATGTCAAATGTAAAGAAATGTCAGAAAATTTTGATCAGTTTATGTTTATGTTCTGGTTACAATGTGTAATGTATAAAAGAGCATATATTGGTCAGTTTATATGTATTACACTTACAATCTTAACTCCAAACTTTTTAAAATTAGGTGCAGCTCAAACTCAATATATTTGTCTCTCTCTCTATATATATATATATATAAATATATACACCTATAGTCTCTATTATAGTCAGATATATATGGCAGGTTATTATCTGAGTAAACAGTTGTTCATTTAACCAGTTACAAGCTGATTATTAGAAACATTTTGCCAACATTTGAATAAATTTCCACTCTTAAAATTCATTTTTCTAAGTAATCAAAAGCGTAACAGAATATATGTTATCTAATAAAACCCCCAAAATTTTTAAAATCTGTTTCAAGTTTAACCAACAGCATTTTAACATCTTAGGAAAAATCTTGTTCTAGCCACAGAAAACGTTTTAATTATAGCAAACTTAATTACATACCCTAGTAGTAAATTTTTGAATAACATTTAATACTGGGAAAAACTGGATAAATCACTTGTCAGTTGAAAAAACTTAGTGAAATTGGCTTAGGCAGTTGCTTTTTCAGCCACAAAGGGGAGTTTTGCCTGGTAGACCTCAACTTTGGGAAAAACTTATTAAAATATTATTTTAATATAGAATTATTACTAGAAACTTAACTCTTAGTAAACTCAGAAAAAGCCTTAAACTTTTATGTATATTAGTAAGTTATAAAAACATTTAGTAGAGCAAAATACATTACATTTTCCAATTTTTTTTTTGTTTTTTTTTTGTTTTTTGCTTTTTTTGGAGACAGGGTCTCGCTTTGTAGTTCAGGCTGGCCCTGAGCTCACTATGGTGCCCAGGCAAGCCGCCGCGAACTCGGCAATCCTCCTGTCTCTGCCTCCCGAGTGCTGGGATGACAGGCGTGAGCCACCACGCCCAGCATTATATGTGGTAACCGGGGATCGAACTCAGGTTCTTACGCTTGTGAGACAGGCGCCGGAACCACTGAGCTAACCCTCCGGCCCTCCAATTTTTTTTTTTTTGAGACAGGGTCTCACTTTGTAGTTCAGGCTGGCCCTGAGCTCACTAAGTAGTCCAGGCAAGCCTCGAACTCAAGCAATCCTCCTGTCTCTGCCTCCCGAGTGCTGGGATTATAGGCATGAGCCACCACGCCCGGCAACATTTTATAAACTTTAAGAAGTCAACGCTTGAATTGATATTTATTTTTATATATTTATTTTTAGTTTTTAGGTTTTTTTTTTAGACAGGGTCTCACTTTATAGTTCAGGCTGGCCCTGAGCTCACTACATGTAGCCCAGGCAAGCCGCCACGAACTCAGCAATCCTCCTGTCTCCGCCTCCTGAGTGCTGGGATTACAGGCATGAGCCACCACACCCGGCATTGTGGTATGTGGTATTGATGGCTGGTGGGAGTGAGTCTCCACGTCCAGCATTCTATGTGGTTACCGGATTGAACTCAGGACCTTGTGCTTGTGAGGCAGGTGCTGGCTAAATCTCCGGCCCAGGTTTTTAGTTTTTTGATACAGGATCTCACTTTCTAGTTCAGGCTGGCCTTGAACTCACTGTGTAGCCAGAGTTAGCCTTGAACTCACAGCAATCCTCCTGCCTCTGCCTCCAAGTGCTAGGATTACAGACATGAGCCACCACTCCCGGCATTGTGGTACATGGTACTGGAGATCAAACTCAGGACCTTGCACTTTGCAGGCAGACACTGGAACCACTGAGCTAAATCCCCGGCCCTTGTTTTTTGTTTCAGTACTGGGGATCAAACTCGGGCCTTGTGCTTCCAAAGTAGGAGCAGTACCACTTGAGCTAAATCCCTGGCCCTTCTTATTTTGTTTCTTGAGACAGGGTCTTGCTTTGTAGTGCAGGATGGCCCTGAAGTCATTATGTAGTCCAGGCTAGCTTTGAACTTTCAGTGATCTTCTTCCCTCTGCCTCCCAAGTGTTGGGATTGCAAGGGTGACCCACCATACCCAGTTTTAAATTTTTTAATTTAATTTGTTTATTTATTTATTTGATAGTACTGGGGATTAAACTCAGGCCCTTGTGCTTGCAAGGTAGGCATAGTACCACTTGAGCTAAATCCCCCAGTTTAAAATTTAAATTGATCAATGAATAACTCAGATGTTATGAACATTTATAAATATTATTCCCATTTATATTTACTTATTTAGACAGTTACTTCAGATTGCAATGAGTTCCAAAGCATAGTATAGTTTATATTCTTAAGACATAAAATACATAATTTTAAGATCTACAATATATGTAATCATAATATATATAATTTTTAATCAAGAAAAACCATTTTGTTATTATGTAGAAAAACAATGGATATTGTGTTTATAAAATTTCTTAATTTATATAATTTATAAATTGGATATTGTGTTTATAAAACCAGTTTTTGAGATAAATATTATTGTGGTTGGCTAACAACCTGGGCAAAAATATATCACCCACTTTAAACATATGTTTGCTCTTATCTCACCAACAAATTTAAATTAGCTCACCAGTGAGTCATGAAACAAAAATTATTTGAGCAAGTATCATGAGTATCTGTGTATCTATAAGCCAACTTGCATAGAACTTTTGGAGGATGATGTATACCTTAAAGTTAACACACAGAAAGTACTTATTAACTAAATCATATAACCTTTATATTACCAAACTTTAAGGTTCTTATAAGGAAGTCTTATAGAAGCTTTGAACCTAGCAGATTTTTTTTTTTTTGGCTTTGTTTTACTCTCAACTGCTTATGGGAGTTTGGTAACCATATTATATATAACTAATGTTTGTTTATATGTTTGTTCTATGCAAAGTCCTAATAGCCAGAAGTCTATCTACAAGGGCAAAAATAAAAATTGAAATTGATATGAGCTTAAAAAAACTTTTTTTTTTTTTGAGATAGGGTCTCACTTTGTAGTTCAGGCTGGCCCTGAACTCACTATGTAGTTATGTAGTCCAGATAACCCTCGAGCTCAGCAATCCTCCTGCCTCTGTTTCCCGAGTGCTGGGATTAGAGGCTTGAGCCACCACGCCTGGCATTGTGGTGTGTGGTACTGATTGCTGGTAGGTGCGAGTCACCATTGCTGGTAGGCATTGTGGTATGCGGGACTGGGAATAGCAGTCAGGACTTTGCGATTGCCAGGCAGACACAGAACCACTGAGCTAAATCCCTGGCCTTTGCCTCTACTCTTTCACATACATTCAGAGAAAAATCAAACTTTTAAAATTCTCCATCTTACAACACTGTCCCAAGTTTGTAAAATACAACCTACAGGTGACATTTTGAGGGCAGGGAGAGAGAGAGAGAGAGAAAGAGACAGACAGACAGAGAGATAGAGAGACAGAGAGAGACAGAGAGAGAGAGACAGAGGGGGGAGAGATAGAGAGAACAGAATCTCAGGACCAGGTTTTCCAAAGAGAAGCCTGTCCAGTTAACCCTGGTTGGAACTGCCCTAGAATGGCAGCTCCGCCATGTTTTCTGTCATGATTAGTCTAGACAGCCTTGCCGCTTATGGGGAAATTGATTGCTATGTACAAGACAACTGTTCTTGTTCCTGGCAGACAGCTATGTCAACTTTCAACAACAAATCGGAAAGGTAGAAAG
>PVIC010020837.1:0-29120 GCA_004025085.1 Thryonomys swinderianus | reverse complement strand
CGGCCCTAGTAAGACACTTTTAATGCAGAAGAACTGGGTCGTAAGATGTGTGCTACCAGATTATAGACAGTATTAGGAAGCTATTGATGGGTAAGGGGTATAACTAATTTATCATAATTTAACTTCACACATTGTATATTTTTAATGTGCATGTTATATTCATAATACTGTAGATATTCAAATAAAGAGCACTGCTTGGGACTTGAAGTAGGATTCACTGGGCTCATAGTACAGAATAATGTGAAATCACAAGCTTGTTAAATATGTTTGGGGAGTGTGTGTGTAGACTGAGTAAGGAGGAGGGGAGAAATCAGGCCAGATTTGTAAGTGGGAGTATTGAGATTTGGAACTCAAAAGCTGGAGTATGTGTCTCGTTGCTTTCTGCAGTTCATGTGTAACCTTGGACAAGCCACATGATGCGTCTGAAGTTCAGTTTCCACCCATAATGTGGGGGATAGATATTAACATTCCCCTTTTTTTTTCCCTGGTTGGATTATTTCAGAGGTACACAGACTAAGGGAGAACAGAACCTGCAGTACTTTGTAAACTGTGAAGTTCTTTGCTAATGTCACTAGGAATAGAAGTAGCTGTGTCCCAGTGATTGTAGAAAATCTGCACTGGAAGATGTGGGTATGAGTCAGCCTGTGCCCTTGTCCATGTGGGTGTCCTGAAAGGTCCCCCTCTGTCCTGGATCTGTGCAGAGGGGATGAAGCAGGTTAACACTGACCCATTCCTTGTAATCAAAAGCGAGTCCAGGCTCAAAAGCAAGAGAGGCCTGTGGGTGAGGTGCTGAACAATTTGAATGGCTGATACTTGTGCAGTTGCAGCTTAATATTTATGAATGTGGTCATCACAGGCTCCAAGCTCATTGTGAACTGTAACATAACAGACACCACGGAGAACACAAACCTCCGGTGCTGGAGAGTCAACAACACCATGGTGGACAATTACTACAGCGACTCCAGACGCATCCAGGAGGGAATCGAGTAGGTGCCCTTCCCTGGCTTCCCTGAAGCCGACCCAGGAGCCTCCATCTGCCCTCGTGGGTAAAACAGGAAGCCAGAGAGCAGAGGAGTTTGTGTGAACCGCAGGGTGTGGTCAGGTAGGAGGCCCTAGACGGTGGGCATAGGCTCCCTGGTCAATAGGATCACACTTCCCCATCGCTGTTTCAGAGGAAAACAGATTTGTCACTCTGTGGTCTACACCCCATGCTGGGCACTCAGTGACATATTCTTGGGATCACATCACCACCCAAAGATTCTTCAGGAAAACAAGAAGCACTTTATGTACAGAATAAAGGTGATAAATGATGCTGACTTAATACAACTCATGGGTTAAAGATTTTCTTTCTTTTTTTTTTTTTTAATAGAACCAATGTCTCTTTCCGGGATCACATTTTTTACACGGTGAATGTTACCTTCTTAGAAGTGAAGATGGAGGACTACGGCCTTCCTTTCACGTGCCATGCTGGGGTGTCTGCTGCCTACATCATTCTGAGGCTCCCAGGTATTGTCCAGTGGGCTCGTAATGAGCAGAGCACCTGCTGATGGCTGGGAACCGGATGTAAAAGACAAGTGACATTGGGTGCTGGGTGGCTGTCTATGAGAAGCGGGTGCTCTCCGTGGTGTGAGGCTGTGGTTCTGTGGGATGGCCTTGAAAGCCTGGCACTCTCACCCACACTAGGATTTCTGTGGATCAGAATTCTAAGAAACCAAGTTTCCCTTAACTCAGCTGGATTGCTCAACTTTTCTAGCCAATCCCTGTGATTATTAGCTTTAGAGATTATTGTGAATAATTTGATGCACAAAAAGGCTTATGCATATTTTTACCACGTATCTTTGAAAGTGGTTTACAACTGGAATGTGGGAGCAGGAGGGCTCCTGACTCCAAGTGAGGACCCACGCCCAGGCAGCTCTGCGTGGGACTGTTTGGTCTTCTGCTGGGGCTCACCCAGCAGCTGCGGGGGGAGTGCAGGGCTGGCCCGGCCTTGAGACAACGTCAGGTCCCTGACTGTCGGGGCAGGGTACAAAATGCCTGTGAAGTGCTGTGTGCTAACCCAGGTGGCCTACTTCTCCATTCTTGCCAACATTCTGTGCGTGTGGAGTAGGTGGGGAGAGCGCTCGGGTCGCCAGTGCCCCGTTTGGCCCAGCCACCCCTCTGTCAGATACTCCAGCTCCAGCCCCACACAAGTTTTCCTAGCCTACCATACGAAACAGCAGATGCTGTGGAGAGCCCCTGCCTTCACCTGTGCTCCTGCTAAGCTCTCAGCCTGGGGCGTCCACTTCAGGACGCGTCCACCTCAGCTTGCAGCTCTGGCTGGGCCTGCTCGCTGCCTCTCGCTGGGGATCCAGAGGCCAGGCTCACTGTTCCAGCTGTCAGGGAGCCCCATTACTGCTCCTGGGGAGCTGGGCTGCTGGGGGTTGCCCTGGGGCAGGGCAGGGGGGCGGGGTGGAGCTCATCCCGCCTCAGGGTCCTCCAGGGCTTCTGGTTGCATCTTCTGTGCATCCTCTCCCCAGCGGTCTCCCTTCCCCTGCGCCTTCTGCTGTCCTCTTTGTGGCACACACTGATTCCAACCTGCCTGTGTCCTGCTTACCCACACAGAAGTGTGGTGACTGCAGAGCCGTGCCCGAAGATGGGCTCCTCTGGGTTCTCTTGCTGCTGGTTTTAGCTTTGCTAATGGTGCCTGAGCTCGTGTCTTCCAGGTTTTTCTGGCTCTATGGCTGGGGTCACCTCATTCCTTCCTCTTCTCTCCTCAGGCCAGTGCCTGCTAGTACTAGGTTGTCCTGCATAGTCTTTCTTCGTGGTGCTTGCCAGCTGCAGCTGTGCCCTCCTGCCCACAAGACAGCGTGGTCCTCCCAACCCAAGACTGTCATGTGAGCTGTGTGATACACTGTTGCCACTCACTCTTGTGGTCAGGGTTTGCAAGGGAAACAGATTTAACACAGGGCACATCGTTTATAGGGTTATTTTGTAACAGTCACCCAACAAGTCAAATACAGAGGAGTGCAAGAGATTGGCCCAAAGGATCCAGCAATGTCCCGCACAAGTCCAGCTGAAGGCCTAGAGCCCAGCAATGTCCTCCATGGGTCCAGACAAGGCCTAGAGTCCAGGCAATATCTTATGCCTGTCCATATTGAGGATCTGCACCAGGAAGGCCCACAGGCCAACAGTGAAGCAAAAATCTGGCGGGGGACATGGGAGAAGGTAGGGTGAAAGGTCTGTGGCACCAGGTTGAGAGATCAGCACTGGGGCCAGGAAGGCACGCTCATGGCGCAGACCAGAGCTCCCCTGAGAACAGCAAGGCCCCAGCTCCTCTTCCGACCAGCACAGCCAAGTTCGCATCAGGAAAACCAGCTTCAGTGAGCTTCTTCCAGAAAACCAGTAGCCCAGGATCTTTCCCTCCAGGGCTCTTTCTGTGCCACTGGCCGCAGTCCTCAGGCATGTCTCCCACGCCAGACCACGCTGACCCAGCTCTCATAGAAGCTGGGCTTTCCACGTGGACCACTAGTTAATCCACCATACATACCTTCTCTGTGTTCCAGTTTCTTTACCTCTGTAATGAGGAACATAGCACCTTCCACGGAGGATTGCTGAGAGCGAACTGGATTTTAAAGCTGTTTTTATTGTGAAATAAGCGTATAGGGAAGAATATGTGGATCACACACATCACATAACAATTGTATAACATGTGTGCAAAGCTACCAGTGGGATTAAGAAAAACATAGAAACAAACCCAAAGCAAGCGAGTGAACGTTGGCAGAGCTGAAGAGTCTCCATGTGCCTGTCTGAGTCTAAGCCTTGCTTTCCTGTTTGGTAAAGTAGTACCTCAGTTCATAAATTTCAAGAAAAATTCTTTCTGTGGCTCCAGTTGCAAACTGAATTGGTCGTGAACCAAATCGGATTCATCTGGCAGAGACAGGACAGAGCTTGATATCTGGCAAGTTCTAAAATGCTGTACCCTGCCCTGGTTCTGTCACAACTGTGGGTGTCGGGTGGTTTTTTTAGTTTTCTAAATGGTTTCATTGCCTGGGGAACATTGTTGGGTCCAGTGCCTTCCAGTGGTGCTGTGGTCTCTTCTCCAAGAATGCTGTGGCTTTGCCAGTCCCCTGCCCCACATCCCAGGGCTGCCAGCACTTCTGGTTGGCATTCAGTGTACCCCACCCACCTTACCCCAGTCACCTGTCTTTTCCGGGACCAGAGTCAGATGGGGCCACAGGTGGCTCCACTATGGGCCACCTGTGGCCCCATCTGAGTTTTGGTGGAGGTGGTGAGTGGTGGTGAGTGAGGGAGAGTCGTATTCCCACCAAGGAGCAAAGCAGACCCTGCGGCCCTTCTGCCTCTGTCCTCCACAGCCGCCTCCAGCGGACACACATCCTGGATCAGGCCAGAGAGGAGAGGGACTTGGGCTCCACCGGGAAGAGGGGCCTCTGACTGTGGGATGCCTTGGATTTGCATGCTACCTGAGTGGTCACAGATGAAATCTTTCTCTCCCTGGCAGCGTGCAGGCTTTGTATACCAACCTTGTCTCACGCTGCTCCACAGATTCCTTGCCGACGTAGACCGTGTTCAGAGGGTTCGGAGCCCAGCCCAGGCTCAGAAGAGCCCACGCTGCCGCTTCCTCACCTGTCATCAGCGATGGGAGGAACGGTGTACTGCCTCCTCCGTTTTTAGCCCAGAGGGAAGCTCCTGCACACCAAGTCCCTTCATTTCTGCCAGCACCCACGTCACGGTCACAGGCAGTGTGCTCTTGGGCACAAACGCTGTTTTGTTCACTGTGAGCCCCTAGGAACCTGAGCCCTTTAGTCTGGGTTTCTGCGAGTTGCGTGGGGTGAAGGGAAGGTGACAGTTCCCCATTTGACTTCCTTCACCTGGGTGTGGGTCCTCCAGCTTTGAGTGAATCATGCTTGACTCACGGGACCTTGCTCAGGTCCTTGTGCCCGTCTGTCCTCTGCCCCTCTGTCTGTCCCCACCCACCGTCTCCTTGCTGGTAGCCATCCCGGCTCTAGTGCTGGTCATGGTTTCTACCTCAGCAGCGAGTTTCCCATTTATTTCTGTCTCTATCCTCTGCTGCCTGTGAAGTTGCTCACGCACGTCCAGCTTCTGTGCCACCATCTTGCAGTTCACTGCAGAGCTGAGGCTGGGGTCAGCACTCCTGACTGTGATGGAAGACCAACTTGAGGCTTTCTCTGCAGGCCAGGGGCTCTGTGTATGGGCACAGACCTCATAAACTTGGGCACAGGCTTCCTGGCAGGGCCTTTGCAGCACCAAGACCTCTGAAGTATGCCTTCAGCCTCCCAGACCGGACCCTTCAGGAGGGAGTACGGTGCCATTGCTCTAGAAGGAGTGGAAAAAGCTGGCAAAGAGGAGGAGAGAGGACTGGGGAGAAGCCAGGGGTCCCTGAGGACTCAGGGCTACCGGGCAGCAGCTTGAGGAGTGGCTCCCCCTGGCTGCCTGGGACTGAGTCAGCTATCCGTTTGGGGTGAGGGGCACCTCTGTGCTCTGGCTGCTGCTCTTCGAGCTCAGTGAGATCTGGGGCCTCGAGGTGTGGGGACCATGGTGTGGCCTCGGGTCAAGTGCGACAAGCACTTTTGGAGGGAAACAAAAGTAGGCTGTGCAGACGAGTGAGCCCCGTACAGCCGCAAGGAGAATGAATCTCATCATCTGCAGCAGTGACTGGGTCTGGAGACTATTCTTTTGAGTGAGATAAGCCAGACTCAGGAGATAAATATTGGCTGTTCTCTTTGATATGGGAAATCTAAAAATGATGACAAGAAAGTAGAAAGGGGATTCCTGTACCGTTACACAAGAGGGAGGAAGACGAGGGTGTCCTTATAACAGGGGGTGTGAATATGATAAAAATGCGCTGTGTCCATTGGACCCCCAGCCCCAGTTGAAACTCAGGTGGGGTGGAGACGGGCGTGATGGGAGGAGGTGATTAAAGCACGTCATGCGTGTGTACAGATCCACCCCAGGAAAGCTCATGGTTCTGTACCATGGTAAAAAGCAAGTGCTCTGCGGCTCCGAAAAAGAGCTTCCTCTTCTCCTGCTCCTTCCCACACGTCCCACATGAGGGGATCAGGGTGGCTGTGCAGGAAGTGGGTTGCGAGGTGGGTTCCAGGAAGTAGGAGGATTCCTCTTCCTCCATCCCAGTTCCCCTTTTGGATCCCGATTCCCTGCTTCCTGGGGACTCCTTGGTTGCATCTCTTTTCCTCTCTCCCGGTTCCCTCTTCCCCTCATTGGCGTCTAGGCCTGGACTGTGGGAGCTTGTGTGCCAGTGACTCTGTGTGACGCCATTTTCGGAGCCCGTGTGTCTCTGATGCCCCAGGAGGATGACACACCAGGTGGCCCTTGCAGAGAGGCTTCCAGGGAGGTGGGTGAGGGTCCTTTCTTCAGGACAGGAGCCCTGGTGCCAGGTGCAGGGTTCCTGGCGAAGCAGTGGAGCAGCAGGGCTGTCACCTCTGATGTGCTGCAGGACCACTGGGGACCTTCCCAACAGACATGCGGGGGCTCGGCCTGCGGGGCTGCTGAGCTGGTCAGATACCCACCAGGGTGACGTCAGAGCGGTGTCACACACTCGGAGTCACCTGTGTCTGCACCTGCAACCAGGGCGCTGAGGATTCCTCGGCCAGGCTTGGAGCCTGGAGCCCTTTTGGGGCCAGATTGCATGAGCCCGTTCCGTGCTTTTTACGTGACATTAAAGCAGCATTTCAGCAGTGCCCTGACTGTTGCAGGATTCCTTTCCTCCTGACGTGTGCACATGATTTGCATGCATGGAGGACGTAACCGTATCATTCTGCTATTTTTCTGTCTCTTGTAGCTCCAGACTTTACGGCACACTTGATAGGAGGGTCTGTCGCTTTCATGGTTGTGTTCATTTCAGTTCTGGTTGTCTACAGCATCTTTAAGGTGGAGATTGTACTTTGGTATCGAAGTGCCTTCCATTCTGCTAAGACCAGAGAAGGTGAGTGTGTTATCTCCCTTGAAAGTATTTCCAGATTGATCTCCACTGTCTGGATAACCATTCTAAAAATACTTCTGTCATATTTACAAATATGGATTTCATGGTGTTGGCAGTTAGAGGACAGAACCTCCTGGGACCTGCGTAGGCCTCAGAGAAATGACTGTCCCCAAGCCCCAGCTTCCTTGTCACAGGAATCTTGTTGGCTTGAAGGCTGGGTGAAGTGGCAGGAGCAGGATATCTTCAGGGTCTCACTGTGATGGGGAAGATGGGTCTCACCTCTCTGGTGATAGAGAGTGGAGTTTCTCTAGAGCACAGTTCTGTCCAGACCCTGCCCTCAGGCCTGGAGGGAGTCTGGTCTTAGCTCTCAAGGCTGGACAGGAGTTAACCTGAGTTTGGACTAGTTTTCCACTTACTCTGTGCAAATTAGAAAGGTATTTTAATTTTCTTTTCTTTTCTTTCTCAGCTGAAAAAAGAAAAGATGCAAAGAAAGAAGGAAGAAAAGGAAAAAATATAGGAAGGAAGAAGAGAAAGAAGAGGGAAGGAAGGAGGGAAGGAACAAAGGAAAATGTCATATATTTTTTTTTCTCATTGCTGGGACACAACACCCACAAGTTAAGAGGAGAGGTTTATTTGGCTCAGTTTGTAGAGATTTCAGTCTATACTCAGCTGGCTCCAAGGTAGGGCAGCATGGCAGAGGGGCACCACAGAGCAGAAACAGTCCGCGGCAGGTAGGCAGGAAGCAGAGGAATCAAGGGAGGAGGAGAGAGGCTTAACCTTCCAGGCCATGCCCCTGTGACCACTCCTCCAATCAGGCTTCACCTCCAAATATTATATTAAGCTGTAAACTCATCAGTAGATTAAACTATGCATTAGTATCACATCTCTATGTTCCAGTTATCTCTTAGAGCCCTACCCACAAGCTCATAAGGCATTAGGGAACATCCTGATATAAACTACAATGGAAAAAAGGGAGGAAAGGAAGAAGGAGGGAAGGAAGGAAGGAAGGAAGTAATATGGGAAAGAAGGAAAAGGAGAAGAGGGAAGGGGAAAGGAAAGAAGTGAGAGAAAAAAGGAGGAAAGACAGACAGGTGGAAGGAAGAAGAGAAGGAGTCACATCCTGGCTGGGACAGCACTGAGGGCAGAGGGAAGCACCCAGCAGAGTCCTGGCATAGGCCCCTCACCTGCAGCTCAGCATGCCGCCCTGCCGGGCCACTCTGGGCCTTCGTCAGTGGTGCCTGTGTCCTGCCATACAGATGTCTCTGCGTGACCTGGATCTGAGAGGGACCAGCATTGCTCACCCTCAGGCTTGTGAGTCTGTGCATTTCAGGTCTCAGAACAAGTGTGACCTCATGAAGCCTGGGAAGAAAGTGTAATCTGCTTTAACATCCCCTAGTTGCATGGAAGAATTTCTGCAAGGCAGAAAAAAGTGTGACTGGAAGCAGGAGGTGCATGGAGCTGGCACAGCAGGGTGGCAGTGCCCAGGTTCAGTCTGGGGTAGTTGACATGGGGAGTGCCTCAAAATGCCTGCTGGGCATAGAAAGCGATGGCCTGAGTTCCTGTCTGTGTTTGATGAACACAGGTATCCTAGCCGAGACTCTATTCCAAGTTAAATGTCCCAGCTCAAAATTGGCAGCACAGGGGCTGGCGTGGAGCCCTGTGGGAGAGTTGGTGTGAAGCATGTGTGAGACCCTAGGCTCCATCCCCAGCACCGAAAACCAAAACAGTGACAATAGCACACGGGGAACAGACTTCTCTTGATGGCAAGAGCATGGACACCTGGCCTCGCGTGTCCAACACCGCACAAAGTGGTCAGATTGGGGGCAGAGGCTCAGCTTCCAGAGCATCCTCTAATCCTGGCCGAGTCTGTGTGAGAAGAGGATCCCAAACACCACTTACTTGTCCGACACAGATCTGAGTAGTTTTGCTGCTCTCTGTTCTGTTGACTCACAGGGCACTGCGTCTCTTTACGTGGTCTTGCCCAAAGCCCTGGCTCCTCTGGTCCTTCGGTGTGTGTCCCCATGACTCACTGAGACTCCTAGGAGTGTGAGTACGGCTGAGGTGACCCCGCTTGCCAAGTGGTGGCAAGGCTGCTGTCTCTGAAGCTGAGTTCAGCAGGAAGAGAAGAAAAGAGTCATGACTCATCTGAGAAAGCAGAGGCCGCACCCTCTGCTGGAACCCAGCTGGAACCCTGCTTGGCTGGAAGGAAATTTGCTGGGGTTTCTGGGCATACACAGCACACAGGGTGGAAATGCAAAGGAGGAAGAGGGAGAGGCGCTGATGACTGTTGAGATAAGTCCTGTATTTCTAGAAACCTGGGTCCAGTTTTGCAACACTGTTGATAGTCATGTGACCGGAACCCCAGGCTGTGGTATGAGGGTCACACACTGGTGTGGCAGCGGACAGGTATTCTGTTTGCTCTCTGTCAAGCCTGGGTACCTGCAGGTTTCTCCTGGCAGGTGGGCGAGTGGCATCCAGAATGGAAGGATCTGCTCACAGATCTGCTGGAGAGACGGGCTTAGGTTGGCTCCTCTTTCTCTAGGTCAGAGTGGTGAACACTTGCACAATATCAAGGCCAAAAGCAAAATGAATCAGACACAACAAGCAAGGGAAATGTAGTTTAGAATGGCAAAGCAAGGGAGGGTAGAGTAAATGACAAGCCTTTGTTTTAAAAGGTGAATTTGCTTTCAAAACTGAAGCTAAGACAAGTTTGAGATTCACTGTGTATGATCACAGATACCTTTCCAGTGCTCTGCAGAGAACGAGGCTTTAGCACCAGAACTTTTTTCCAAAGGGCAGTGGCCGTAGAGTCCACATCTAAAAGAGCATGATGAGCAGAGCCTTGTCCACAGTATTTAGCAGGTAATCATATTGCATGCTGTAAATGGCTTTCCTTCCAGAACCTTCTATGCATGTTTTGGCAAAACTCACCAGTCCGAGGAAAGATGCTTGCAGAAATGTCAGATTGACTGTCTGGTTTTTCCACTGTTCTGAGTAGAGGAACTAATATCATTTTAAAAGAATAGAGAACTGAATAATCTTGAGCCAATCTTTCCCACACATTAATTTATTCAAAGGGACTCTTGCATGCTTGGTCAGCAGCCAGTCAAAGAACCACAGAGACTTTGTTGCCCAGGGAAGAGTGGAATTTTCTTGGAAAATGAAAGGACCTGGCCAAGACATGTGGAGAAATGGTCCGTTCCCGCCACAGAGTTGTGTGTGTGTGTGTGTGTGTGTGTGTGTGTGCCGCATGGCCGCCTCCTAAGAGCGCTCAGTAGTAGGCGTGCATCTCTGGAATGTTTCTCAGTGGATCAGTTGGGAGGCATCCAGCCTTTGCAGTTTGTGTGGTTATCTTCTCAGCTGCTGTTCCAGTGGCTATGACCAGGAAGCAGATTACATCAGAGTGAATGGCATGGAATGATCGTCAGTTTGCCATATGGGTTCTGTGGTCCAGGCACAGGGGGGCCATTTCAGGTCTGGGTGTCTGGGGCCTTGGAAGTTGGCCTTGGCTGGTGGCCCAAGCCCCTCTCCTCTAAGCTTCTCCCTGCAGCCTCCTCATTTCAACATGGAAACAGCCACTCCCTGAGCCAGGAGTGGCAAGAGAGAGGCCTGGGAAGCTGTATTTTCCTGTGTATCCTGAATTTCTAGTGTCAGATCTGCCACTTCCCACTTGTTAAGGTGGCTATGGAGGCCACCCTAGCTTTGTTTTCACATTCATTTATTTATTTACCAGTAGAAATGGATTCCCCGTTTTGTGGACAAAGTTCTGAGAGAAGTTTGGGACCAGAAGTGTTGCTTGGGTTTTCCTGGAGAATGCGGCCTGGCAGGAGGCCCAGAGGCGGGCTTTGGGAATTCCTTACTTTAGAGTCCATTCTGTTTCCCCCAGGAGGACAGCAGGCTTGAGTTTCCACCAGAGCTGTGCACTTCAGGGGAAGTATGCAGCCTTGCTGGCCTCAACTTCCTCACTCAGAATCCGAGGATTTTCCCGTGTCCCTTGTGGTCAACTGTGAGGATCAAAGCCAGGAGTGCTGCATGCCGGAGGCTGATCAGGTCCTTCAAAATCAGAGGGCTGCAGCAAAAAGTCCAGGGCTACAGTGAGTTTGAAATCTTGGCCACTGGATTACTAAGTATAAATTGGCTATCTGAAAATGGTGAAGAGAGTAAATTAGCAAGTTGTATCATTATTCAAGGCTGAGTCAGAGGGCAGGGCATGTAACTCAGTAACAAGATGCTTGCTTCTCATGTACGGGGGCCCTGAGCTCAGTCTCAGCACTGGAGGGGGAAAAAAAAAATCAGGAACCTTAGGAAGGAAAAGTAAAACCAGGAAATTGGGGCATTTGTAAGTTCTGAGTTTTTAAAAGTGTGAGTTTTTTTTTTTTTTTTTTTTTTTTTACTCAAGTATTGGAAGCTTCACAAACTCCCTGTCACCCGGCCAAGGGTATGGCAGATGCATTAAAAAAAAGGACAAGATCCAAGATGCCACAGAATCACAGATCTTTGGGACCTCTGCTGTGATTGCGGTGTGGGGAATTGTTCCTTTTCCACACACCTGCTGGCTCTTTAGGCAAACTATTGTTTGCCAATAAACAGACACAGACTTTAAATATAAAAAGCCAGTTTATGAATTTTTAGCTTGCTCAGAGTGGTCTCCATCCTGTAAGTCTCTTTCTACTTGGAGGGCAAGGAGAATCTGCGTCCCCATTTCTTGCTTAGAAACAGCAGCTGTGGGGTGGTATCCAAGGGAATGCCCTCAGAGCCCGTGGGGAGGAAGAGAGGGAGGAGAAGGTGCCCATGGTGGAGCCTGACACAGGGGCTGCGAGGCCAGGTGCCGGCTGCAACGTGAAATCCTTCTTTTACTTTTTGTTCATTTTCTTCTCCCTCTTCCTAAAATCTCTCCACTCTGGAATGTCAGATGTGTGACATCAAAACTGCCCACTTCTTGGCCGTGTGCTGCCGTCTCTCGACTCCAGAGGACTTGCAGCTGTGTAGGGTTTGGAGCAACTCTGGACCCAGATCAGCCATCCCTTTGGCGCGTGCCCTCTGTCCTCTGCCTGGGGTCTGGAACCTCTCCATCCTCTCTGAGCTGCAGTCAGACCCCGTTACAGAGTCCTGACCGAGGGTGCTGAGCGGGGCTGCCCCTGATACCAGGGGTAGGGTGGGGAGCTGGAGTCCCGGCTCCCACCGAGCTTCCCTCAGCGATGGGTAGGAAGGTAGAGGAGGATTCCACTTGTGTGTGCATGGGTGTGCACACTTACATGTGTGCAGATATATGAGTAACTGCATATTTTGCGGTTGCACACCTGTGCAGGTATCTGTGAAATGTGCCTGTGTGTGTCCATGTGTTTGCACACATGCAGGTGCATGCAAGTGTGTATGTGCACCTGTGCAAGTGTGTAGATTGCACGTGGATGCAGATGTGCATGGCTGTACATGTGTTATGGCTGCAGGCGCATGCAAGTGTGTGTACATATATACAAGTGGGTGTGTACACGTGGTTGAAATTGCATATGTGCAGGCATGAGTGGCTGCACATGTGTATGCATGTTTGCATAGCTGCAGTTGTGTGCGCACATGTGTATTACATGCCTGTGAACACAGACTTTCAGGTCGGCACCTGCGTTTGGTGCGAGAACTGACAGAATGGGAAAAGGCAACGTGAAAACAGTCTACAAGCTTCTCCTGTATGATTCCAGATCGTGCTTTCTCTTGTGAGCCCCAGGACCACCCTCTCTGCATTTGTGTGCAGACAAACTCAGCCCTGCTGCTTCTCACGAGGCGGCTTTGATTTTCCAGGTGACCTGCAGCTAGCTTGATGCCGTGTTTCCCAGAGATGCTGAGCTGCACCGCTTCCTCCTGTGCTCCGGCCACCGGGTTTTCTCCCTCGCAGGGTTTTCTCCCTGTGAGGACTCCCCAGTGGGGCACCAGTTCTCCTCCTGCTGTGGTGCAAGCTGCCCCTTCTCGCCTTCCTAGCTCCACTCTCAGACTTTCACTCTTTTCCAGACCCTCCCTGTGTTTTCAAAGCTGAGAGCTGTCCCGAATCCTCTGGGAGCCCTTCCCAGAACTCCGGACAGGGAGGGTTTCCCTTGCTCGCTGCCTCTCCTGTCACTGAGCTTCCTCTGATGGAGCCTTCAGTGGTTTTGTTTCTGTGAATGTGAACTATCCTTCTCACTGGACCTTGTGACCTGGTCATCCTCAGGACAGTGACAGGTGCTGGCACATGGCGGGTCTGAGAATCCGTGCAAGAGCGGTTCTCCCTGGCGCAGTCTTGGCACTCCCTGGTGGCGCTGCCTGGGAGAAGTCAGCCCAGGTGCCCTGTGCACTGGGGACCAATCTATTTTGTCCGGGATCACTGAGGGTCATGGTGGGGCCTCCGCACTCTCATTTCCAGCCTTATCATAGGAAGCCATGCATTTAGAATCAGTAGCTTTGGGTGGATGAGGAGCTGCAGAAATGGTGCTGCTGGCTTGCATGGTGGGGAGGAGAACTTGGCGCTCCTGGGCTTATGGGGGGCTGTGGCATGGCTGCATAGCAGGCCCTGGACAGCTACCTGGCCACTCAGAGGCCATCACACCCAGGCCGGAGGGCACCTTGGCAGCAACCCAGGTGCTTGCTCTGTTTGGGAACTCGGTGGGACCCTGTACAAGAACATGTCCCATTTCCTTTCCAGATGGGAAGCTGTATGACGCCTATGTCCTGTACCCCAAGCCTGAGAATGACAGCCAGAGCCACAAAGTGGACACGTTGGTGTTGCAGCTCCTTCCCGAGGTGTTGGAGAGGCAGTGTGGATATAAGTTATTCATATTGGGCAGAGACGAGCTTCCCGGACAAGGTGGGTTGAAAGGGAGGTAGAAATCAGGGAGTGACCGAAATGAAACCTCTTGGAGACATAGGTCAGGGCTGTGTGCATGGCCCGGGTTCCAGTCCCAGCACCTCAAGCGAGAGGAACAGAAAAACAAAACAAACCAGGAACTGCTCCTGTGTTCACGTTGCAGAGGGTGGCGGCTCGGTGTCCCTCCCCGTGGGCCGCAGGGGGTCTGTGACAGTGGACCCGGAGCTGCCGCCCCTGGCCGAGGCCGAGAGGTGGGAGCGGGGCTCTCCACTGTCCTCACGTCATGGCTGTGACACAGAGTCTGGGAGTCTTACTGGTGGCAGCAATCTGAGTCCACTTTGGAGGCTTGTGGGTAACTCAGGCACAAGAATTGTGTCCGGGAACAGTTCTGGGGATGTGGATCATTTATTCTCGGTCGTGGTGACTCACCGCTGAGGTTTCCCTTCATTTGAAATACACGAATCAGGTCATGCTTACAAACCTGCTCGTTCCTCCTGAACCTAAGTTTGTTCAGCCTCCTTGAACCGCACTTGGCTCGCCTGTGAAGCAGGGAGGAGAACTTTTCCTGCCTCAGCCCAGAGAACTAGCTGGAGAAGGTGCAGGGTGGAGCTCGGCACGCTCCGGTGTGCAGCCCCGCAGCTGTGCCCTCGACTTCCACAGTTGTGGATTCTGAGACAGCCTCCTCCCCTGGGAGCTGTCAGTCACTCCTTCACTCGGCAGGTCTTTCTGAGAACCTCTACGTGTGAGGCAGTGTTCTAGGCACTAAAATGCGAAAACAAGTAACCTTCGTTCAGGTGCCAGTCACTCTTCCCTTCTGTGGGGAGTACTTAGGCACCAGTGTCTGCAGAGCCAGGTTGTGGAGACCTGCCCCATCCACCAGCCGGCAGCAGGGGGCGCTATCGCTTTCCAAAAGAGTCATGGATTCTTGTCACTTACCTAACTGTAAAGAGCAAGAAGAAAACAACGAGATTCGCACAACGTTTGGGCTGACTACATTTCCCCATGTTTAAAAAGACCTATTTTTTGAAGAAAAGCATGTTCATCACCTAATTTATCCCAGACCGTCAGCTATTCTGAAGATCTCTGATGTGATAATTATGGCTTGTGGAACAATGACTTCTTCAGGGAACGCTGGAAAGGTTTCCCATGGGGAGGGCTGGATGGTGAAAATGGTCAAACTCTTGTCTGTTAATCCATTTTCTCTTCTCAGGGACCCTGTCTATTTCTCTGTAATACTGTGCCACATGCTGTCTGCGTCCACAGCTCCTCTGTCCCTTCTTTATTTCTAGCCGTGGCCAATGTCATTGATGAGAACATTAAACTGTGCAGGAGGTTGATGGTCATCCTCATGCCGGAGTCGTGCAGCTTCGGCCTGTTGAAGAACCTGTCGGAAGAGCAGATCGCCATCTACAATGCGCTCATCCAGGATGGCATGAAGGTGATTCTCATTGAGCTGGAGAGGGTAGCGGACTATAGCACCATGCCCGAGTCCATCCAGTACATCCAGCAGAAGCACGGCGCCGTACGGTGGCACGGGGACTTCACAGGGCAGTCACAGTGTGCCAAGGCCAAGTTTTGGAAGAAAGTGAGGTACCGTATGCCGCCCAGGAGGTACCCACTGTCTCCCCTGCACCAACTGCAGCAACACATGCCTTGCGACTACACGATGGGGAAGTAGGCACCAGCGGGGGCTGGGTCACCCACCCATTGATCCTGGCACAGCCTTGCCTGTGGCTCCTCGTCCATGCTGGCAGAAAGGCAAGGCTGCCTCCCTGGGGTTGGTCCATTTGTGCTGTGCCAGGGCTTGTCTGCTCTGATCAGTGCAGCTGATACTTCAGAAAAGACACAGCTGTCTCTCGACCTGTGGGCCCCACCGGATGCTGGAGTGCTCTGGGTTGGGCCCTGGGAACAGCAGCAGAGGGCTGCAGAGAGGAGCACCAAGGCAGGGCCTGTGTGTCCAGGTTCCAGGGGAACACCATGTGGCATGAGGAGGCTGGCAGAGAGGGCTAACCCGGGCTTGCCCCAGCAGAGTCCTCAGGGCTCTGGTCATCAGAAAGCTGATGACCAGGATGACCACTAGGACCAGCGTTAGCATGGTGTCCTTGGAGAGCACTAGGGTGGCACCTGGACCAATGGGCATTCAGTGTGGGGCCACCACCTTTGCATGGTGGTCAGTACGCAGTGGGCCCAAAGGACTGTCTGTTGTGCCTCAGTAAGTATGAATGTTCAATTTTCCTCTTGATACTTGTGTCTGCCCAGTGGAGCAGCGAGTAGGTCTTGGGGACTGCGTGGGGCGGCATCTGTTCAAGGGGAGCAGTGTGAGTATCTGACGAGGGAGCAGCTGTCCACTGCAGGTCTACCTCTGACTCAGCACCTCATGAAGTTTCATACTTGGTGGTGGCTGTCAGCCTCCATCATGGTACAATTGTGAAGGTCTTTCCAGCCAGCTCTTGGCTATTTCTTTACTTCTATTTCTCCCATGTGGGAGTCTTCATTCCTCATGGGGGTATTGCTGGTGGAAGGTCAGTAAGCTGCCTGTGCCATTGCACTGATGAGCAGAGGGCTGGATGGCTCCTCATCCATCCTCCTCGCTCTTCATGGGGCTCCTCTCCTGCTTAGTCCCTGGAGAGAGGCGGCCATGCTGGATGTGGCTGGGGCGGGGTCTGGTGGTGGCATCTGCCTTCCTTTGTGGGGCCCTTGCTAGTGTCTGGTGAAGGGACCCAATGACACCAGGCAGCTTCCAGCTACGTGAGAGCACATGACACTATCACTGTCTGTCCAACACCAGGCTGTGAAATCCAGATGTCAGTGTGTGAATGAGTGGTCAGGACTCTGGCATGGAGGGGACTTAAAGAATCTCCCCCAGTTCATCTGGGGTTCCCCATCCTTCTAGAGCTTTCCCTTCCAACAGCTGCAAGGAGGCAGGAGCATGGCCCTGCCAGGAAAGCAGGAGAGATTGTGTTGGGTCTTCTCTAATATCTTGCTCCCTATACACCTGGAGCTTCAAGAAGGCTGTTCTTCAACTACTCTGGATTTACCCTGACCTGACAGCATTTCCAGGACATGAGTCCTGGTTGTCAGCACAATAAAAAACTGCCTCATCAAAAAAGGCTAAAGTACTTCTGACAGCCTCTGACCCTTAGAAAGCCAGCCAAGTTGATGAATTCCTAAACTAGAATTCTACTTTTAAGTTAAAAAGCTTCCCCTTCTCTGGTATATGTCTGAAGTTTCTTTTTGTTTAAGAGTATTCAAGATGTATTATTACTGTTATAATATTAATGGATTCTATTGGCAGATTTTAATTTTATTTAAAAAATGTGTGTCCTACAGAAGAGCTCTTTTGTTTACTAGAACTGTCACCTTACATTTTGACTGTGCTATGGTTTATACCTAGATGTCACCCTAATGCCTCATGCCCTCATAGAGGGAGTTTGGGAGGTGATTGGGCCACTGGGATGTGATTCTCATGGGTGGATCAGTCCCCCCAATGAGTTTATATCTGAATGTGATGTTGGGAGGTGAAGCCTGGTTGGAGGAAGTGGTTACTGGGGGTGTGGCCTGGGAGGGTATCTCTGTGCCTCCTTCCTTGAACTCTCTCTGCTTTCTGCCTGCCTGCTATGAGCTGTTGCTCCTCCGTGTCAGCTCATCTTGGAACCAGCTGATACAGACTTAAACCCTGTAAACTGTGAGCCATAATACCCCTTTCCTCTTTAAAGTTTAAGTTGGTTATTGTGTCTCAGCGTGAGACAGGTGTCTAAGACAGAGCAGTAGGCAGATATTTGCTGAGCTGAACTCTCTTACAGTCAGACTAGTGCTCTCATGAGAAATTTGTAAATGCGTAGATATATATTTTGAAGGTAGATAAGATTTATTCTAAAGCAGTAGGTCCTGACCTTTTAACAGTGACTGTCCTTTGATAATTAGATAAAAGCCATGGATATCTCTCTAGAACAACCTATATACATGTAAAATCTTTGCTACAATTTTAGAAAGTTGACAGACTCTTCCAAGCTCTTTAGTGGGTCTGCATAGTGAGTGCATAGGCCTGGAATAAGGACCTCTGCCCTAGATTGCCTTTTGTGTTGTTTTTATAAGATATAATTTCAGAATTTTACAGGACGCTACACTGAGGAGCAATGATAAGCGAGTTGGTCAAGTGAGTTATAGGGAATCTAAAAATTACTTGGGCAGTAAGAGCCTGGGTTTTTAGTGAAATTGTCACGATTATCTGTCCCAGAGCTTCTTAGCTGGTATGTCACAAATGAGTTCCAAGTCCCCTCAAGGGCAGTGTCCCTCACTATTTTCAGGGGGCAGAGTTCAGGACATCACCTCCATAGGGGTCCTGAAACTGGATAGTACCAAACCAGATATCACTTTTCTTATGATCAAGTTTAATGTATAAATCAGATACAGGAAGAGATTAGCAACAATAAGAATAATAAAATAGAACAGTCATAATAATGTAAGTTATGGGAATGTGGCCTCTCCTTCAGAATATCTTGTATACTTCTCTTCCTGTGCTGATTGATATAAGGTGATGCAATACCTCAGTTGACCACTAAACTAAGGGTTGTCAAAGGAGCTACTGTTGTGGCAAAGCAGAACAGCTTTTTGCTGTAGCCAAGTGTTACAACTCTGTGTCACAGCCGAGTGCCACAGCTCTGAGGCATAGCAGCTGAAATTCGAAGTCTCCTGGATCTGAAAGTCACTCAGAGAGGTGGAAGAAACGCCACCCGATATGCCAGTGGGCTCAGAGGAGTTCTACTCTGAAGTCTGAGTACTAGACCTGAAACGGGAGCCTCCTTCTTTAGGGATCTCCAGGGTGAGTATGCTCACTGAGGCAGGTGGCAGTTATAGAACATTCCTGAGAAGAGGCAGAGCTAACAGAACATTCCTGAAAGGGGGGGGGGTAATAGAACACTCAGGAGAGGGGTGGAGCTACAGAATATTCCTGAGAGGAGGTGGAGCTAACAGAAATTCCTGAGAGGTCACACAGTTCAAGCATTTACAAAACGTTTTGATACCTTGGTGAGTGCTGCAGCAGAAACTGTTACGTTTCTGGAACACAACATTTTTTGTGGAAGAAAACATGGAGTCCAGGCAAAGGTCTGTCACTGAGACCTCAGGAAGAGAGGCCACAGACCTGAGAGTCCTGGGATACCAGAGTCAGACCTCTCTGCTCTCCCAGTGAGACTTCTCTTTTGCTGCGCTGCCATCATGAGGAAGCTGTGGAGACCCACACTCTGCTCCAGCTGTGGTATTCACCATGGTGGAAACGGAGGCCACAGGAGAGCCGAGGGACAAGGTGGGGACATCCAGTTATCCGTGACAGAGTCAGGATCAGTGACTCAGTTTGCTTGCTGGTTTTAACCCCACAGCCCACGTGCTAGTCCACTGCTTCCAGCCACACTGGCTGAAGATTGGAGCTCCATGTATAATATTATAACAAAAATCTGGAAACTATTTTCCAGAAGTACACATTTAAGACTTCTGAGTGACTAATGTATTCTGGGCTATAGCACTTCCTGTGCCTAATTTATAAATTAAACTTTCTCAGAAGTGTGTATATATAGGGGAAGTGGTATAATAGAGCTCCTTACTATCTAAAGTTTCAGGCATCCACTAGGGCATTTAGCATGAGTCTCCTTGGCTAGAGAAGGGGTCTTCATAGCCTCGGGTAGAAGGTGAAGAAACCATCAGTTCCCAATCAAATCTTGGGGAGGAGTTCTGGAAGCCCTTCTAACTTTTATCCAGAAGGCAACCTTTATAATGTCCTTTGCACTGTTTTGCTTGTGTTCTTCAGTGCTTTATCCTTACTCTCAGGAGTTGAACACATGGTCAGGATACTGAGAATAAAAATATGTAACCTCACAGAATCTGCTGCTTTGAACCCTCAGTAAGCTTCATATCGTTTTCCACTTCATCACAACGATGGTAGCATTTTTGCTGTTGAAACTTGCACAAGACACATGGCAGACAAGTGCACGTAGCTGACTTTGCCTGATCTCCCCACCGGCATGTAGGCAAAGGGTCAGACGTTGCACTGGCCAGTGTCCGATCTCCTGTCCAAACCTGAACTAGGAAGAAGTCTCAGAAGTTCAGGGACGGAGAAGCTGCTATGAGAGCTAAACGCTGTATGTGGCTCCCTCACGTCATTCGCTGGTGCTGTGCAGACCTATCAGAAGCCAGCGTCTTAGCCCATCCTTGGAGCTGAGCCCAGAGCTCAGGGTGGACCCACAGGGGCCGGGAGAGGTGAGTGAGTTGGAGAGAAGGTGAAATTCGTGTGCTGATTCCCCCAGCTACCTGTGGTGACCTGGTCAGCCAACAAGATCTTACCCCTCAGACACTTTGAGTTGGCTGGTGAGAAAGGCCTGTGAGAGCCCTGGGGCTGTGAGTGTGAATGTGCATGCTGGCCCCGGGTGTAGTGGCCAGGGTGCTGCTGGCCAGTCTGGCGGGTAGGGAGTTGGGAAGCCACAGCATTGGCCAACTCAGCAGCCATCTTCCGGGACACATGTGGGCGCTTGTCTGCTCTGGATTCTTTCTCATGTTCACAGACTTTGCTCTGATACATCTGTACTGCTGGAGGATGTGGGGTATTTTTGGGGAAAGAAGCGGACCCTGCCTCCCTGGTTTCCCTCATTCTGCAGACAAATCCAGAAAGTCTGGAGTGAGCCCCCGGGGGCGACCCTGGTCGTCAGAAAGGCAGAACATGGGATCTGAATGACTAAATTTAGAAATGGAATTATCATGTGTCACTGGAAGGGGAGGGTTCTCAGGGGTCCACGCTGCTCCACCCACATCCAGGCGCTTTCGAGGTGCCACCAAACCCTGGGCCCCAGCCGTCCGGGTCGGGACGCTGCTCTTGGGAGAGATCTTGGATCCTGGCTCTTGACCCCCACTTTTCCTGAGCTCCTGGATGCTGCTGCTCATCTGAGAGCCTTGGTCCTCACGACTCTTGCAAGGAGAACCCAGGAAGCGGGGCCCATAGGTGAGGCAGGGGGGAGATGGGAGAAATTCCTAGAAGGGCACCTGAAGGCCAGAAGACACTTGCACGAGGAAGCTGGCTCTCGGATGGCTACAGAACATCTCACACAACCAGGATTGACTCCCAGCTCGATTAAAATTGCTTCTAATCCCATTTACATTGTGGTGTTGGAGCCCAGGGAGCTTTGGCACCATAACAATTTCTGAAGGCCTATTGAGGGGCAGCAGAAAGGAGGAGGCTTGTCCCCAGTTGGAGTGGACCAAAGCTGCTCCTCCCCCGTGAAAAGCCCACACAGGCTCTGCCCGGTCTCCTTCAGGCTGTGAGCGCCTCTCACCGGTCACTCCCACTCCGAGGAGCAGATCCTGACTAATAAATCTATGGTTTCACTTCTGTCTCTGTGTGTCCCGCTCTATTTGGTGTTCGGGACACCCTGAACCTAGGACTTTCATGGTCCCTGACAACACAGGAGATACCTCGGCCCGAGATGGAGCCGACCTGACCTCCACCTCCCCAGGAAGGAAGAAAGTCTGTCATCGCAGGTCAGGCTGGGCCTGGTTTCGGGGACACAGGAGTGCGTCCTCCTGTGGGGCAGAGGCCTGCAGGCTGCAGTGTTTGTTTGGGCCATGCTTTGGTGTAGCCCCTGTCTCCTCCTCCCCGTCTGCTGTCCACTTCCCGCCCAGGGAAGGTTGGGATTGTGGATCTCAGCTGAGCTCGGTCCTCAAGGCAGCTGCAGAGAGGGTGGGAGGCTGTTGGCTGGTCCATGCTCCTGCTGAGCCACGTCTGCCCAGAAGTCTGGAGTGTGCGTTCTCTTCCTCGTCTTTCCCCAGTGAAAAATCACCACAGAAGTGTTGGAAATACAAAAAATTCCTGAGATGTGATTCCATTCTCGTTGATGCGAATCATTTTCATTTGTTCAGTACCCATCACAAAAATTGCTTTTTATCAGTCTAGAAAATGAAAACCTGTTTCTATTACCACGAGTTATCTGCTTGTCATAGTCCAAATCTGCTTCCCTTTGAGCTTCGCCACCCTGGTGATGTCAACTGAAAACTTGGGTCAGCTCCAGACTCTGATCAGAGCTGTTTCTAGAAAAACAGGAAGAAGATAGCAATACTTTTTTCCCTACTCAGCAAATGTATGATTTTCTCAGTTTGAGACATGAACGTCCTCTCCTTGGATATATCGCGTTATCATCGGGACAACGGAGCTCGTGATCTCCACGCTGCTCAGGCCCTCTCACTTCCCCTGTTTCTATTCTTTCTCTTTATTATTATCAGGACTCTCCGTCTCCTCCACCTCCAGTTAGCATCTTTCTGGAAAGTAAAAAATTACTTCTAAAGAGAAGAGCTTTTGTGTGTGTGTGTGTGTGTGTTACTGGGGATTGAACTCAGGATCTTGTGCTTGCAAGTCAGGCACCAGAACCACTAAGCCAAATCCCCAGCCCCAAGAGCTGATTTTTAATTCATCACAGCAGGGCCAAGCCACAGACTGAGCTCTAGCTGAAGTGCTGGCCTCTACCACCAACAGCTTCCAGGATTGTTACGCTGCAGAGAGTGGAAAGAAATGCAATTTAATGTTCAACTCAGAATGCAGTCGTGCACAGGGAAAGCGAAACACTTGTTGTTCTGTTCCGTGTTAGTCTCGTGGACTTCAGAGGCTCATCACGGCCCACCAGCTTGTTGAAGGACGCCCTTCTGCAACGTCCTCTGAAGACACAGCTTCTTTGTCGTCCGTGTGAGCAGGACATTGTGTCCTGTGTGCCTCCCCAGGCTCCGTGGGGATCTTGTCACGCGTGGTTCTCAGTTACCTAACTCTCAGCCCTTCAGCGTTGTTTCCCATCGCTCGTGCCATGGGGCAGGCGAGCAGTTTCCTGCCTGGGAGGCAGGTGAAGAGCACCAAGGAGAAGAGCATTTCTTCTTCCCGGCACACAGACCTGGAGAGGCCTTCGCTTGGCAACTGAAGACACACTGAGACCTCGCGCAGAGCCGTGGTGCAGCCTGGTGGTGCCTGAGGCAGCGGTCTCCATTGCGTGGCCTTGGTCTCCTGCCCGGGCACCTGGGTGGATCTTACAAGGTGGAGGGCACAGGGGCACACAGTCGCCTGGGGCGTGTGGTGCCGAACTTAAGACCAAGGTCATCTTTCTTCTCTTGCTGAATCTGCAGCAGGTCGAGATAGTGTCTTTTGCAAACGGGTCACCGTGTTTCCAACTCTGGGGCATCAGTGATAGCAGCTATCACACAGGAGAGGAGACAGGACTCGAGACTCCAGCCCCTGCTCCCCCACCTAACTGCCTAGTAAGCCTCTGGCAAGTGCCCCACTCTGTGCCTCAGTTTCCTCATCCATAAGGAGAAAGGCCCTGCACCGCAGGGTGACGTGTGCGTGATGGCCCGGCATGAGCTCAGCGGACGTCAGCTCCGTCAGTCACTGGGTGCCGGGGGAGCTGCTCAGTGCTGGGATTTGTCACTGCTTCTGTTGAGGTGGGCACGTCCTCCATGCAGGGCCTAGGAAAAGCAGGGGCGCCAAACGGGGGTCTTTTCTGGTGACTGCTTTGATACCAAAAGTGACTTACACAGCACCTGTTGCAAAACCTGACCCTGTGGGTCAAGAAAAAGCAGCACGAGTCAATTGCCCCGTGACCGAAGTGCTTGGGGCCAGAAGCATTTGGATTTTGGTTCCCTTGGCTTTGGGGTATTTGTATATGTGTGACGAGCAGTTGTGGGACATGCAGAGCCGGAACCTGAAGCTCCTGTGTGCCCAGCTGTGGCTCATGCTCCCACCCTGAGACGGACTCCTTTGGTCTGTCCAGTGCCCCTGCATGTGGCCACCTGGGGTTGGCTGTGAAGCCTTCCACTTGAGCATCGTCTGTGACTCGGGAAGCATCAAATCTGGGCGCAGGGCAGGGTTTTAGGCTGGTTTGCTTGTTGGTGTTGTGCTTTGGGGTCTTGGGTTAGGGTCTCACCTGGAGGACATGGCGATTGGCTCCAGAGGGACAGAGGACACAGGCAGGAAACGACTCCCACAGGCAGCTGCTGCACTGGGAGAAGGCCTGGCGGTGCGGGAGACGCCGCTGGTTCTGGTCTGACATCAGCTACTCTCCCGGCATGAGGCCGACGGTCAGGAACATTGCTAGAAGGGTTGTGTGCTTGGGTTTACGAGACTGTAGGTCTTCGTGCTGGACACGCAGTATCTGTTCCCGAATCTACAAAACCAAAACTCTTGCTGGAGCTCGGTGGACCGCCAATGGCAGGAAGCCGGCTTCTGGCCTCTCAGCTTGACTGCTGCCCTCTTTTTCCACGCTTTTGATGGAGCAGCACCAGTGACCCGGAAAGGCCCACAAGCTTTCCCAACTGCATGACCCACAGGTGGGCTCGGTCTGCCCGCTTCTCCCGGGGCTCGGACCATCAATGTCTAACACTCATGGCCTCCCCCGAGTGGAGGACCCCAGTGTGAGGCTCAGCAGGGTCCTGCAGAAGGGGTGACTGGGGCAGCGCGGACACAGCAGAGTGCTGAGTGCTGCCTGTCCCGGCCGCCTGCAGCCCGCACCGCACCGCACGGTCAGGCCCAGGAGGACCTGCTGGACTGCTAGATGCTCATCTGAGAGCAGAGCTTGTGGCTTGTGCACATGGTGGGAGCCGTCCCCTGCCATCACAGCCCATCACCAAAGGGGTGGCAGACTACTGCCCCACGCGGCTGCACCTGGTCCCCTTCCAGCCTAGCACAGGGTGGCTCCCAGGTCCTCTCCTTACTTCTTCCACCTCAACCGTCTTGCCAACTGTAGACCCCTCAGAAAGTGATCCAGTGGCACGTGTCCTTCTGAGGGTTATTTCCATCTTATGCCCCCTCATTAGCAAATGCCTCTTTCACTGGGACAGAGGGAGACCCAGTGGCCTCCCTCTCTGCTCGGAACCCTCTCTCTCTGGCTCATCTTTTAAAAACTAAGCACAGCAGAGCATGGTGGCTCACGTCTGTAATCCCAGCACTCAGAAGGCAGAGGCAGGAGGATTGCTGAGTTCGAGGCTTGCTTGGGCTACATAGTGAGCTCAGGGCCAGCCTGAACTACAAAGCATGACCCTGCCTCACACAAACAAACAAAACACCAAGCACAGTCATAGGGGGACACGGCTGGCCTGAACATGGAGGGCAGGCTGTGGTCCCCAGCGGCTGGCTGGGTGTGCCTGAGACACAGCTTTGTGCCCTGCCAAGCCAGGGGCTTAAATTATTGTCCAGGTTAATTCCTGCCACCCAGGTCTCCTGCAGCAATCACTTTGGAGTGTGTAGAGGGAGCATTTAGAGCAACTTCCTGTAGTACTTGGGAAGGTTGTCACCTGTGAGAGTCACCCCGAGACGAACTCAGAGCATGTGTGGGGGTCTGAGTTGTCTGGGGAGAGTAGCTTGTCCTAGACTATCACGTCCCTCTGTCAGTTCCCGGGTCTGCTTGTTAGGAGTCTGAGCTCAATGTCAAGTTCAGGACCCTCAACTTGCAGGCCTTTAGCCCACAGGTGTGCCCGGTCAGGTGAGGTTGTGCATGCTGTTTCCATGTGTCCTGCAGGGGGCGCCCTGGTGCCCTAAGATTGCCTGCACAGTTGACAAAACCCTCAAGAAGCTGGTAGTTTTGAACAATGGAGTTTTGGAACTCTGGGCTGAGACTGGGCCCCCTAAAAGTACGCTGCCCTCCTTATCCTGGAAACACAGCTACACACGAGCCTTGAAAGACACAGGTTGGGCGGGTAAGTGGTTTTCTGTAGCCTTTTCCAGAGGTGCCTGTTAAAGTAAACTGAGTGTCAAATGAAACCTCTTTACCAAAGCAGGAGCCCATAGCCTGCTGTGGCACAGCAGGGCATTTAGCCCGTATAGCCCCTGCCCTGTCCCGACTCACACAGTGGAGGTCCCTTCAATCCTCCAGCTCCGTTTTGTAGCTTTGCAGTCTACACTCACTCCAGGTCTGAGGAAGTGACTTTGGTTATTTTCTGCAGGGCGTTTGTTTCTTTCTGCATAGAGCTGTGCTTGGGGTGGCTGTGTATCCTCGGGAGCTCCCTACCGGAATGCTGGCTTCTCACGGGTGTGTGTGTGTGGGGGGGGTTGGAAGTGGCTTCTGGGTGGGACTCAGGTAGCTCTCATTGCTCCCCAGCTCCCCAGAGTGAGTTGTTAGCAGAACCAACAAGACCCTGGGAGGCCCGATGAACCCCTTCCTCTCTCCCAACCCCATGACATTGCCCGTCAAAGCACCTCACCAGAGCAGAGCTGAAACTGATGCTATGCCCTGGTCTGCAGCACTGTGAGCTCAGTGCAACCTCTTTTCTTTGTACTTTTACCCAGCCTCAGGTATGTCATTACAGTGATCAAAAACAGGCAAACACACAACGTTTGATGGAAATGCTATATAAAGGTCTTTTTTATTTTTATTTTTATTTTTACTTTTGGGTTTATTTACTTATGGATTGATGGATTGATTGACTGAGACAGGGTCTTGCTGTGTTGTTCAAACTAGCCTTTAACCTCCAGTGATTGATCCTCCTGCTTCAGCCTCTGAGTACTAGAATTATAGGCATGCCCCACCCTGCCCAGTATATATAAAAGTCTTTTAAGAAAAATCTTTCAAGATCATTCCATACTGGGGCCGGAGGGTTAGCTCAGTGGTTCCGGCGCCTGCCTCGCAAGCACAAGGTCCTGAGTTCGATCCCCGGTGACCACATATAATGCTGGGTGTGGAGACACGCCCACCAACAATCAACACCGCATACCACAATGCCAGACGTGGTGGCTCACGCCTGTCATCCCAGCACTCAGGAGGCAGGGACAGGAGGATTGCTGAGTTCGCGGCGGCTTGCCTGGGCACCATAGTGAGCTCAGGGCCAGCCTGAACTACAACGCGAGACCCTGTCTCAAAAAAAAAAAAAAAAATCATTCCATACCAATGATTTTAGATAAAGCTTATGGAAAAAATACCTTTATCATACCTTATTAAATTCTAAGTTTCACATCAGTTGTTGGAAAGAAGGGTGCTTATGGGAGTGGATTTCTGGGACAGCTGTAAAAACCATGTTTTACTCTAACTGGAGGCAGATACTGGAATTGTCAGAGCTGGCAAAGTCCAGGTTTCCCTTTTTGCCCCCTTTTCACCCTCTCTCTCTTCCTTCTAATCCCTTTTCTCTTTTCTCTCCCCCTTGTTCTTTCCCTTGTCCTTTCCCTCTCTCTCCCTGACTCCTTCTCTTTTTGTCCTCCAATTCTCCTCCCTTCCTTCTTCCTCCTTTTCTCTTTCCTTCTTTTCTCTCTTTTTGCTGCCTAAGACATACAAGATAAACCCTAGAAACATAACATGTGACCACGCGTGAATTCCCATGTCAAAACCCGAGTGGGAAGTAAGTAGAAAAAAAATCTCCTTCTGAGATGGTACGGATCCCTCCTTCCTGGGGAGAGCTCCCTTCCAGCTCAGCTGCTTTTCTCTCTCATTGCCTTTCCTCCCTCGGTGCAGCTGCTTCCCGGAAGTGCCTGGTGCATCTGTCCCCTCTGAGCCGCATTGGCATGTCTGTCCAGGGCCCACTGGTGTGGTCGCCCTGGCCATGCGACCTCCAGGTCTGCTGCAGGGCCTGGGCCAGGAGGGGGCTGGCGGGGCCCAGGGAAGAGTCTGGCAGGGAGAGCCTGAGGTGGCCTGGAGTGAGGAAGGTGTGGGGTTTGGCTATACAGTACATTTTCAAAGACTTTCCCAATGATAAATATTTGAAAAAAAATTGGAAAATGCAAAATCAAAAAGAAAAAATCTCTAGTAACCCAGCATATCTCTATAAACACATAGTATTTTCATACTTTATGATGTGTTTTAGCACCTGGACTCTTATTTATCCACTAGTTTCTTGAATTTTGACAAGTTTTTCTTGAAATTTTCATATGAATTGCTTTGAATCTGCACAGTAATTTCCACAATTATGACTCTGTAAAGCATAGGATCTCATATTCCTTACTATTTCTTTCATGTCTTGTAGCAGAATTTAATACTTTTTTCAGATAAGTCCTAAATAATCTTCTTATAAGAATATTTATTAATAAGCTATTTATTATAAGTATATCTGAGCAATTTATTTTGTTATTGTCCTTGAGATATTTCCTTCAGAATAGTTCCTTCCTGACAGGTGAGATTTGGCTTGTTTTTGTATTTTTATTTTATAACTGTCAAACTGCTATTAGCTTTCATATTTTTAGCAGATTTAGTGGTCTTTTCTATACAGAAAATCGTAACTAATAATAAAAATAATAAAAAATTCTCACACCTGTAATCCCAGCACTCAGGAGGCAGAGGCAGAAGGATTGCTCAGTTCAAGGCTTGCCTGGGTTACATAGTGAGCTTGGGGCTAGCCTGAACTAAAAAGCAAGACCCTGTCTCAAAAAAAACATCAACTTTTCCCCCATTATTTGTGGCACTTGGTTTATTTTGTGATCTAATTGTTAAACTAAATTTTGCTTGGTAACAGTGAGAGTAGGTATGTCTGTGGATTTCAGCCTTAGCTATGACACTGGCTGGCTGTTCTTAGTTTAAGACATCCTAATTATTTTTTTATTTTTATTTTTTTGATAGGGTTTTGCTTTGTAGTTCAGTTTGGCTCTGAGCTCTCTATGTAGCCCAGGCAAACCTTGAACTCAGCAATCCTTCTACCTCTGCCTCCCGAGTGCTAGTATTATAGGTGTGAGCCACCACGCCCAGTATTGTGGTGTGTGGTACTGATTGCTGGTGGGTGTGAGTCACCATGCCTGGTATTGTTGTATGTGGTTACCAGGGATTGAACCAGGGACCTTACACTTGTAGTCAGGAGCCGGAACCACCAAGCTAAATCTCTGGCCCAGACATCCTAATTATTGTAAATTTAAGTTCTTTAAAATAATTGGTCTTGTAGGCCTGATTTATTCTGTTTAAGATCAGGATGTGGCCTGCCTGTGTTGTCTGTGTCTTGGCTCCTTTCAGGAGGGCTGTGTGCTTTTCCTGCCCTGAGCTCCTTATGTGACAGACTGTAGTAATGTGCTTCCTGCTGTTATGCCGTCTTTTCTACCTGCAGTACACTGTGTGCTCTTTCCGAGCAAAGTATTTCACAGTGCAGTTTTGTTGCTGGTGTTCATCTCTATACACACACGAAACTGACCTTGACTTTCTTTTTTTTTAATAAATTGAATTCTTTATTGGTACAATTTATACACATCTCAAAATCATGTATAACATTGGGGAATTTGTACCAGTATATGACACAAGTTAATTCTCATTTTTACCCATATCCCTACCCACCCACACCTCCTCACCCCCTTTATACATGCTCTTTTATTTTCTTTCTGTATCATATTTATTCCTTCCCCTCATCACATTC
>PVIC010020836.1:0-29126 GCA_004025085.1 Thryonomys swinderianus | reverse complement strand
GAGCCATTAAAGAAACCCTGTACTGGGCCCAGGGTGTCATGTGGTGCCCTGGGGATATCTGGCTGAGCATCTGCTTGGTTACCCTGTAAGTATGGGGGCAGTAAGGACTTATGTCTCCAGCTCTGCCCTTGGGCCGCTCTCTGGCAGCGCTTACCAGCTCACTTTAGCCAGGGATACTGGCTCTTGGCACAGTGGCAAGAGCACAGTTGGCCCTCCTGCCCTGGGTCAGCTTTGCTTAGAAGTTGGATGAGCTGGTACACTGGGCACAGGGGCCCCAGGAGAGGCTGGTGTCCTTTGGACATGAATGCACCCCAAGCTGGCTTTCTGGCTCAGGGGCCCTCTGCAGCTTGTCTCTGGCCTTTCTGTACCCAGCAGCAATGTCAGCAATATGGGACAGAGGTAGGAGAAGCCTCCAGAGTTGTCTTGAGGCAGCAGTCAGCACAAAGAGCCTTTCTCCCAGCATGCCCCATGCTATAAGCAATCACAGGGCTTGGTCCCATAAGAGAGGGGCAGCTCATGCATCTCTGTTGGGGATCTTGGAGCAAGCTCCAAGCTGGGCTGCCTGCCGAACATGACACAGCTCCTTCATGGCGAGAAGGTGTGCTAGTGCAGAACTGTACTGGCAAGGAGGTCAAAGAAGAGCTAGCTGATGTATGTCCCATCCAGGCTGCTTACTTCTGGCTGCCAGTCTCTTCCTGAAAGGTTGGCAAAGAGGCTGAGTGTTTCTTTCCCTTGGAATGAAACATGCTATATATGTAGTGTTTTCCATTTCAGCTGTGGGTGTTAGACTCAGAGGTATTTTTTTGTTTGTTTTGCTTTGCTTTTTAATACTAATTTTAAAACTGTTCTGGTCCTTGCCTTGGGCAGCCAGTGTTGTGACTTACTGGTGGGTGTAATATGATATGGCAGAAACCCTGGGTGCCATAAAGGGTAGGAGAGGGTGCACCTGACCAAGTGATGAAATGTTAGAGCTGGAAGAACCCTGGCCCACAACTTGGCACCTGCAGTCTGCTCACACCCCAGCAGCAGGACCAGCAGGGGCTGGCTGCAGTGTGTCTCCTTAGGCCCCTCCTATACCACAGAATCAGAACCCAGATACTCCAGTATGCTCTTTAGTGCCCCAGGGATTCTTGTGTTCAGCCATTGCCATGAGCACCTTCCCTAGCCAGCACTCAGCAGGTACATCACACTGAGTTCCAGGGCAGCCCTAGTGACACAGTCGAGACCCTGTCTCAGAAAACAAAGTAGATCCTCATTTTGTGGGTTTGCTGTGGGCCTAAGATTAGAGACCTTATGATGTTGCTAGTATGATGAGTATATTTGGAGCAGCAGGGATCTTTCAGACTTAATTTCCAGCTTGACACCCATGGAAACTCAGAGTTGGAGAGATAGAGACAGACGTGGTTATCCATGGTGACCTAATTTAGTGCTTTCTGATGATCACTCTATGAGGCAGTCCACCAGAAGTAGCCAGCTCACACACCAGGAGCTGGACCTGCTCCTGCCTCTTGCAGAGCTTTTGTTCCAATGAAGAAACCAGAGAGAAACTAGTAGGTACAGATTCGAAGTTGCCTAACAAAAGATACAGAGGGCCAGGTGGTGAGCTGGTAGCACTCAGGAGTTACTATACTCAGAAGTGTAATGGGGACTTCTGTTGGCAAATCTAACTTTAAGGCCTGGGTGGGGCTCAGTGGTGGAGGGCTTCCTTAGAGGGTGGGAGGCTGAGGAGGGCTGATCTCTAACTTTCTTCACTGGACCTGACTATCTTCCATCTCCTGTTGACCTGCCGTGACTGCTCCTAACCCTGCTGAGGAAGTGTGCCAAGGGCCCTCTCCCACTGTCTGGCCACATTCAAGACTGCATTGTTCTGACTTGGTGGCCTCAGAGTGGAGCCTGGGGAGTGTCCCCATTGATGAGCAGAGCATAGAGTCCACAAGAAGACAGCATTCAGGACCGCTGCCTTGGAATTTGTAACACAGACCAGCCTTGTCTAGGTGCTGTCCCACCTGAGAAATGGCTAAAGGTCTTCCACTTGTCCCCAAGAAAGCACAAACAGGGCTGGGGATTTAGCTCAATGGTTGTACTGTCTGCCTGGCAAGCACAAGGTCCCGAGTTCAATCTCCACTACTACGTATCACAGTGCTGGGCGTGGTGGCTCACACCTGTAATCCCAGCACTCGGGAGGCAGAGGCAGGAGGATTCTGTGTTTGAGGCTTGCCTGGGCTACATAGTGAGCTCAGGGTCAGCCTGAACTGCAAAGTGAGACCCTGTCTCAAAAAAAAAAAAAAAAGTAAAACCAAAAAAAAGAAAACACAAACAGCCATATTTCCCTCCCTCTGCTGGTCTGTCCTGAGAGTCTCCCAGTGCTTTGGGGCCCCAGGCTTTCCCCAAGCTGACCAAGTCCTCTCCTGCCCAGGCCCTGGACTGTGTGTGCCAACCAGTGTTCACCTGACTCTTCTACTCCAGATAGTTGGGGATACACAATGGGGAAGAAAGAGGCTGGCACTCAGTGACCTGTGGCCCATCCCATGGTTGTGGAAGCTGTGGAGATTTCTTTCCTTTCCTTTTTTACATCAGCTTCCCAAGTGCAGAGACTGCAGGTGTATACCACACTGGGCTAGCTGCAGAATTTTCTTTTCTTTTCTTTTTTTAATAGTAAAATATTTATTGGCACATTTTAGGCATACATAATGGTAACACTCATCACAGGGAATTTGTACCTATTCGTGATACATCCCACTTCTTTCTCCCCCATTTATCCCTCCCCTCAAGCCCCATCTTCTCTTTGTGCACAAAAACTACATGAGCTGCCCCTCTCTTATGGGACCAAGCCACTGGGATTGCTTATGGCATGGGGCATGCCGGGAGAAAGGCTCTTTGTGCTGACTGCTGCCTCAAGACAACTCTGGAGGCTTCTCCTACCTCTGTCCCACATTGCTGACGTTGCTGCTGGGTACAGAAAGGCCAGAGACAAGCTGCAGAGGGGCCCTGAGCCGGAAAGCCAGCTTGGGGTGCATTCGTGTCCAAAGGACACCAGTCTCTGCTGCCATTCTGTATCTTTTGATAGCTATCTTCTAATCTGTAAGTACTTTAGCTACCTACTGGTTTGCATTCTCTCTGGTTCCTTCATTGGAACAGAAGCTCTGTGAGAGGCAGGAGCAAGTCCAGCTCCTGGTGTGCGAGCTGGCTACTTCCGGTGGACTGCCTCATAGTGTGATCATCAGAAAGCACTGGATTAGGTCACCATGGATGACCACATCTGTCTCTGTCTCTCCAATTATTAGTTTCCATGGGTATCTATACTTGCATTTTACCTTCTATTTGCACTACTTTTTCTTCTCTTCCTTTCTCCCTATCACACTGTCAGGCAGTATACCGGAAGTAGTACACCTCTTCCCATCTGAGCATTTTCTTCCCATTTCCCAATATCTGTTAGACATTTTAGTCCTATTTCCATTTTTGATTTCTCATACCGGAGAAACAGTGGGCTTAGAATTTTCTGAGGCCCTTACTTGACATTGTGTCACTGGCTCAATAAGTACACACAGCAGCTCAGCCTCTGGCCCTCACCCAGGCCTCACCTCAGTGACCACTGGCCTTATCTTACCATCCAGACCCTGGTGCTTCCAAGCTCTAGTCCATGATCTTCCCTCACTTGGCTCACCCCACGCCTTATGTAACAGTCTTCCACTCTGTTTGGTGGTACTGGGGGCCTTGGAGGACCATTGTAGCCATACTATCAGCTCCCAGCTGCTGGTCTGAGCACACATGCTGGGCTGGAGCCTTGGAAGAAGATCGCTAATGAGAGGGGCACAGGCCAGACCTATGTATTAGCCTCAGTGGTAAGAGTAGACAGAACTTCATTTGGGTAAAATACGAGCCAAACCCTGGCTCCATAAGCTTAACTTTTGGGTCAGAAGTGGCTGGAGAGGATAAGGGTGAAACTCAGTGAGAGCAGACCCAAGGCCCTGGGTTTCTTCTACAGAGCCACACAAAAGAAAGGTGGGTTGGTGTACCTGCTGCCCCCTTGAGCTCAGCATTCTAGGTCAAAATGCAGAGAAGGGCAGTAGGGGAACCACACTGGAGAGGCTGGGCTTCGGTCTCCCTTTGTGTGGCAGGGCACCCTACCAGGATTCCTAATATTGCCCCTTGGAGGACTCAACAGGAAGTTCAGGGCCAGAAAGGTTCTTCTGGGGACAGCTGCCCCAGGGAGTGGCCTTTTGCTTCCTGGGAGGAGGAAAGGGGCGGGTGGGGGGTGTGTCTTGCTCTAGTGTCAGCTAGAAATGTTTGTGGAGCCAACTAGACAGACACCTGGGACTCCTACCTCCTAGGTGGCCCGAGGCAGCCGGGATGACAGTTCTCCCCAGGAACCCTGCTACCTGCTGAGAAACATGATCAGCAAGTCCCGTGAGTGTTGTCCAGGGGTTCCCCCAACAAAGGATGGGCCTCTACATGTGGTCCTCAGCAACGTGGGGCGGTGGAGGGTCTGCCTGGGAGCCAGGGAGCCTCTCTTCATCCTGGAGGGCAGCAGAAGCTCTGATGTCCCGGCCCTGAGTTAGGGTGATCAAGAGAGGGCCAAGGACAGGGTGTGTCCGAGCTGGGGGTTGGAGATGCCCAGGCAGGGCAGGTGCAAAGGTGGACTGGGACTGTATCTGCCTGTTTCTGCCTCCAGCTCCTCTGTGCATGTACCCCGCAGGCTGGAAGCTCCTGGCCATGTTGGCTCTGGTCTTGGTGGTCATGGTGTGGTATTCCATCTCCCGAGAGGACAGATACATTGAACTGTGAGTGCGCCTTCCTTCCACCGTTTGTCTCAGGGGTCAGGCGGTTGTGGGCCAGAGGAAGGAGGGATCTGGGAGCCAGGACGTGATCTCTCCTCTTAGCTGCCAGGGCAGAGATCTTCCATGAGGTGGGTGGCAGGTGGGTGGGGTGGGATCTGAGTGACTCCCCTGGGTTCCCCTAGAGGGAATGCAGGGCAGGAAAGACTGTATCCTTGGCGATTTGGGTGCAGGGTTGAACCTGGATCATGAATTCACCCTGCACCTCCCTGTCCAGCTCTTTGGGATCTTTGTGCCAAGGGAAATGTGCCTGAGATCAGGCTCGGGTCTGACTGGGGCTCATGCGTCCTCTCTCTGTCTTTAGCTTTTATTTTCCCATCCCAGAGAAGAAGGAGCCATGCTTCCAGGGCGAGGCAGAGAAGAGGGTCTCCGTGATCTTTGGCAAGTAAGTGCACGAGGGCGAGGGGCTGGGACAAGGGATAGGGTGTGCCACTAGCAAGGGATGCAGCCTTGGTGCTGGTGGACATGGGCTAAGGGAAGCCAGACTTTGGAGGTCTGACCCTGCACTGGCATCTCGATTAATCCCCTTCTCACCCCATTCTTTTACAGCCACACCCGGGATCATCCTATCTTCCTGCAGCTTAAGGATTATTTCTGGGTCAAGACACCATCTGTTTACGAGCTGCCTTATGGGACCAAGGGGAGTGGTAAGTTTTTGCCCAGTTGAGTCTGGCCATGCTGCTGCTTGTTCTTCACCATCCCTGGCCCTGTGCCAAGCTCTATGGCAGGTCCAGGTTATCAGGTGAAGGAGGAAAATTTTATCAGGTCTCTGAGGAATGGAGCAGAGCAGGCAACCCTTGGAGTGCTCGTGGCTTGTCTCAGTCCCTGCCTTTTGTTCTTGTGTAGAAGACCTGCTCCTCCGGGTGCTAGCCATCACCAGCTACTCCATCCCCGAGAGCATCCAGAGGTAAGGACACACTCCTGCCGTTCTAGTCTGGGCGCCTCTTCCCCTCTCCTGCCGCAGCGTGAAATCATCCTTGCCAAGCACCATCCCAGGGAGCCTCCCTCTTAACCTACCTGTCTCCAAGGGACACAGGTACACCAACCCCCACAGCAACCTAGCCCTGTGCAGAGCAGGCAGAGGGGGCCAGAGTAGGCAGAGGCCACTGAGGGCATCAGTAAGGCAGTGCTAGGCCTGTGCAGCCAGCAAGGGTACTGTGCATTGTTTCTTGCTTTGTCTTTTGGTGGTACTGGCAATCAAACCTATCCGCAGGCTGGCCTTAAACTTGTAATTCTTCTCCCTCAGCCTCCAGAGTGGCTGTGATCATAGGCGTGGGCCACTGCCCAACACAGTGGCATTTCTTACTGGGACTCCCTGTACATCTTCCCTCTTCTTTCTAAGCTGTGCTCTGGTCAATTGCCTCTGCCTTTAAGGCCCAGCTTTGCAAAATCAGCAGGACTGGACGCGGGCTATTTGGGCGTGCCTGCTCCAAGAACCAGGGGCTGAAGGGGCCCAGGAAATAACCCTGAGCTGGAGCCCAGGGAGATCCAGGGCTGTGAGAGTTAAGGAGAGCAGGCACTACTTCCAGTTTTGATGGTTTCTCTTCCTCCTGCAGTCTTAAGTGCCGCCGCTGTGTGGTAGTGGGGAACGGGCACCGGCTGCGGAACAGCTCCCTGGGAGATGCCATCAACAAGTACGATGTGGTCATCAGGTGTGTGTGACTGTTCCTTTTCGCTCATTTGGATACTGTGCAGGGGACCATAGACAGGCCCCAGGCCTGTAGTGATGGGCACCCTCTTCCTGTGCCAGATTGAACAATGCCCCAGTGGCTGGCTATGAGGGTGATGTGGGGTCCAAGACCACCATGCGGCTCTTCTACCCTGAATCTGCCCACTTTGACCCCAAAGTGGAGAACAACCCAGACACGCTCCTGGTCCTGGTAGCTTTCAAGGCCATGGATTTCCACTGGATTGAGACCATCCTGAGTGATAAGAAGCGGGTAAGTGAGAGGGTAGATGGGAGGGAGAGGCTGCAGGGATGAGGACACTGTCTGAGTCAGGGTCTCACGCCCCATGGCGTCTGCCTTGCTGTCCTCAAGAGCAGAGGGCACAGTGTGGACTGGGCTTCCTGCCAAGGGAAGCTTCCTGCAGGACTTCTGATAAACCCCACAGCAGCCTGGAGGAGTCAGGCAGGGGCAGCCAAAAGCCCACACACTGGAGGGTTGTCTGTGGCCAGAGTGTGTAAGCCTGTGAGCAGAGGACCCTGGGGCTGCTCCAGGCAGCAGAGCTTGCACCCTTCTAGGCGGTCCCCAGCGAAAGCCCATCCGGACAAAACCTACACTGTCTAATCTGTCTCTTTGAGACAACATCTCACTATGTAGCCTAGGATGGCCTGGACCTCACTGTGTTTGCTGAGCTGGCCCTGAACTCTCAATCCTCCTGCCTCAGCCTCCCGAGTGCTAGGATTATAGACATGTATCACCTGACCTGATTTCCAGTCTGACAATTTTTGCCAAGTGTTTAGACACCTTCAAATATAGTAGACCCTCCTTCCTGTTTGGGTATCCTGACCGTGTGTGACGGTTGGACCCCATACTCTGTACACCTGTCACCTGGCCTCCCCAGGAGGGTTCTCCCTTCCCTCCCTCCTCTGGCACAGGCACCTCTTTCCCTTCCACTTGCACTTCCAAGGCCTCTTTCACATGGACTCCACCCCTAGCTGAAGACCCCCATCTGGGCTGGACTTGGAAAACGGATCTTCACCCACTGTCACCTCTGTCCTTTCCAACCCCATCCCCTAGGTGCAGAAAGGCTTCTGGAAGCATCCTCCGCTCATCTGGGACGTCAACCCGAAGCAGGTTCGGATTCTCAACCCTTTCTTTATGGAGATTGCTGCCAACAAGCTGCTGAGCCTGCCCATGCAGCAGCTGCGCCGGGTTAAGCAGGTGAGGTGGGTGGGAGCTGAAGCCACGGAGGAAGTTGAGAAGGGCAACAGGAAGCACTTACCTGTAATCAGGGCAGGCTGTGGGGAACTGTGGGGCAGCTTAAGGCCACAGCACATCTGAGTCGGGCTCGAGCTGGAGTAAGAAGATGGGTTTGCAGGTGCTGGTGAGACTCTGGAAGCTGGTTGCTGCTGGAGCAGCCATTGGTCCTGTCTTTGGAACTGCCTGAGTCTATACAGATTCATCATTAGCCGCTTGGCTGTGAGCTCACCGTGGAAGGTGTTAGTCTGGTTGAGTTGAGAGTGAGTCACGACCCACTCTGTTGGTGTGGTGTGTGTATACAAGTTGCCTTTGGGTTTCAGCTGAGCGCCTCGTGATCTTCAGCTGGTGGCCTTTAACCCACTCTGTAGCTTCCCAAGCACCTTGCCTGCCCCTCAGACCCTGGGGTGGGTATGAGCGCAGGACTCTGAGGGTGGTGGGAGGAGATGACTCAGCATTGAAGACCAGACTCCTGCACCATGTGCCAAGTGGCACTGAGCAGGTCAACCACTTGGACCCTCAGTTTTCTTGTCTGTGATTCATACTGATCTTTTAAGAACATTGTGGGATTTAAGAAGGTAGTTCTTAGATAAAATATCTATCATGGAGAGTAGAACACAGTACTGGCTCAATAAATAGTGCCAAAGTTTGAATAATTGTATTCTTGACAGTAACTACTGTGAATCCGTTCCATGTGTTGAATGTCTGTCTGTACCACCTCTTAGTGCTGGACCTCAGTGCCTGGTAGGATGTGTTACTTGCTCCAAGAAGACTTGGACCAGGAGGATAAGCCTATAGGTTGTGGAGTGTAAAATGCTACAACAGAGTCGTTCCAAGTGCTCTGGGAGTTCACAGTAGGGGGAGACTTTTGCCCAGGGCTGTCTGGTTTTTCTCAGAGGAGGAAGCGCAGGCAGGGAAGCAGGGAGGCATTCCCTAGGCAAAGCTGAACAGCTCCTCTGGCACTGCACTGTTCTAATGCAAGTGATATTGAAGGGTAATAAGGAAGACTGTGGAGTGGGCAGGGGCAAGGGTATAGGTGGGACAAAGTCTGGACAGGTAGGGGAAGCCCTAAACCCAGCTGTAGGGAAGCAGGGAGGGACTGGACATGGATTTGGCATTGTATGGTTTTTTCTGTTGATGATAACTGATTATTGCAGGGCTGTGGCCTAAAATAATACCTCTGACTTATAGGCCTTTAGGCTCTTTGTTCAGGGTGTTACAAGATGGATCATAAGAACTAAATTCCCATCTACAGGCTTTGGGGGAAAGTTCACTGCCAACCTCATTCTGCTTGCTGAAGAGTTAATTTTCTGTGGTCCGAGGGCTAAGGTCCTGCCATCCTTGCTGGCTGTCGGTAGGGTAAGGGGACACCCCCAGTCCTTGGAAGCCACCCACATGCCTGGCTATATGGCCTGCTCTGTCTTCACGTAAGCAATAGCAGGAGAAATCCTTCTTGTGCTTCAGATCTTTGACTGCCATCTCTGATCTCTACGTGCAGTTTTAAAGGCTGGCCCATCAGGACGGCCTCCATCTTATGGCCAACTGTGCCACAGAAAGTAACTTAGTGAAATGTCACACGTTCACCCAATTGATAAGTTCCACCTACCTGTGAGAAGAGATTAAACAAGCGTGGGTCACTGGTAGTCCCTTTACTGTTCTGCCCGCTGTGACCTGTATTTTCTAGGAAGAATCAAAAGGTTTATGGGCTATTCTAGGTTTCCACCTTAGACAGTGATGCTTGCTATTTTTAACAACAGAGAGTGGTAAGAGGAGGAAGGGCATGGTAGGTGCAAGGAGCCTGTGTCCAGGTGCACCTGTCAGGGCCCAAACTGATGAGAGGACACAGTGGTGGTTAAAGCAGCAAAAGAGAAGGGATGGCTGGGGCAGAGAGCTGACAGGAGAAGGCAGGAGAGCTTTGAAAGGGGAGAGGCCGGCATGAAGGGGTCTGCTGGGGTCCAGGAAGTGGGTCTCTAGCACAAGCGTACTGCTAAAGGGTCTGTATTGCAGGTTATTGGGGCAGAGGTAGGTAGATTTCCCCACCTGCCAGTTCAGGGGAGGACTGCATCGTTGTCTCTTAATATTTAATGTAAACCTGTGTGGGGCGTGTGCCTGTGAGCCCAGCGAGGGGAGGCTCAAGACAGGAGGATGACAAGTTGGAGCCCAGCTTGGACAACTTAAGAGGTGCCCTGTCTCAAAATAAAAAAATGGGCTCAATGCAAAGGCCTTGGTTCAGTCTTCAGTACTGCCAAATGAAATGAAATAAAATGAAATACAATAAAAATGTAGTATGTGCTATAGCTGAATGTTTAGAATATATTAGTACTGGGATTGTCTTGCTGACCGCCATTGTCCTTCGAGAGGCCTGGAGCCTCCCCGAGATGTCTGAAGTTGTGATACCCACAACAATTCCCAGATCTGGGAGAAGGTTGGAGTCTCTAGGGAGGACATTGGCAATCAGGATGACAGCAAAGACATTCATCATTGCTAGTACTGTGCTACTAACCCTTGGGAAACAGAGGCAAGAGGATTATAAATTTGAATCCTGCCTGAGCTGAGACCCTGTCTCAAAAAAGGGCTGGGAGGGCCGGAGATTTAGCTCAGTGGTTCTGGTGCCTGCCTCACAAGTGCAAGGTCCTGAGTTCAATCCTGGTAACCACATAGAATGCTGGGCGTGGTGACTCATGCCCACCAGCAATCAATACCACATACCACAGTACGGGGTGTGGTGGCTCACGCCTGTAATCCCAGCACTTGGGAGGCATAGACAGGATTGCTGAGTTTGAGGCTTGCCTGGGTGAGCTCAGGGCCAGCCTGAACTACAAAGCAAGACCCTGTCTCAAAAAAAAAAAAAGGCTGGGAATGTAGCCCACCCTGGCTTCAATCCCCTGTACCACAATTTAAAAAAATATATGTATATATGTATATATTCAGTTCTCAGGTGCGCTAGTCCCATTTGTTACCTCAGCTGACTTGAGCCTGTCCTCTCTGGCCACACAGGTCATGTGTACAGTATGTCCATGGTGGCACAGCTGTGTTGTGGAGGAGCCAGGCTCCCTCTGATACCTTCCCACCCCTGTCCCACAGAAGCCGACCACAGGCCTCCTGGCCATCACCATGGCCCTGCACCTCTGCGACCTGGTGCATATCGCTGGCTTCGGGTATCCTGACAACTTAGATAAGAAGCAGACCATTCACTACTACGAGCAGATCACACTCAAGTCCATGGCGGTAAGCAGCCTTGCTTGGGGGCCTGCTGGGCCTGGGGAACTGGCAGCAGAGGGGAACAGGGTAAGAGAGTGCCAGCACCCAGAGGTGACAACTGATGTGGTCATTTGGAGTCAGGAGTGGTAGTGAGGCATCTGGACTCTCCAGTGTGACTCCTCCATCTGTGTGCATTCGGGTTCTGTCTTCCTCCCAAGAATACTGGGGCCCTGGGGTAGAGACAAGAGACATTTCTGGTGTCCCTGGAAGCCCCTCAGCTTCCTTCCCTGGCTCTTTCCACAGGGGTCAGGCCACAATGTCTCGCAAGAAGCCCTGGCCATCAAACGGATGCTGCAGATGGGAGCTCTCAAGAACCTTACCTACTTCTGACTTGGCAAACACACTTGCCCACTCGCTGCCTGGATGCCCCCTGTCCGAGGCTGTGAGAGAACCTGGTGCCCTCGCTACCCAGTTGGAGTCACCCTGCCATTTGGGGGCGGGGTCTCAGGACGGGCCTGGCCTGAGATGAGTCCATGCCCCTGGTTGTTCTCATGGTGCCCTGAGCCAGCCATGTGAGGGCTGGGCTGTGGGAGCTGCCCGAAGCAGGGGACTTACTGTGGAGGCATCCCCTTTCCGCCAGTACCCAGAGATTATTTAATGGACTATTTAATTATGACACAGGAGAGTGCTGTGGGCTGGTCCCATGGCATCCAGAAGTTTTTATAAAAACTTAAATGTGATGGGCCTCCCAAGGGGGAGGTATCAGAGTAGGTGGGTGCCCTCTGGAGAGGGGTTGCTACCTCTCAGCAGGCATGGGAGGAGCACTGGTGAGGGGGGCCACCCAAAGTGGACCTCATTAAAATATTTTTTCCTAAAACGGAAGGCATGGTGAGGCCCTGTGTCTTTTCAACTTGGGGAGGGTAGGATGGAGGCTTGGCATCACACAAATATCCAGGGTTATTACTGAGATGATGCCTGCTGTGTGGGTGCCATGCTGGCACAACAGGTGAGCAAGTGGTGCCCGGAAAGGCCCTGTCTGCAGACACTCAGCTTGGAAGCCTGTATGGTGGCTTACCTGGGGGGGGGGGCAGAGGATACCAGATGGGACTGGCACAATCTTTTCCTGTCCTCCTCCCCTTCAACATTCAATTACCAATGTCCTGCTGGGAGGTTTGCATTTTAAGGACAAGGGTGGGGCCGGGCAAGGAAAGCCAAATTTCCTTTCTCAGATAAAGGGGAAATCATAAAAGGGAGTTTATGAAAGGTCCTGCCCGGCCACTGGTTGCCAGAAGTTGGTGGGGGATTAGAGGGCTGCGCCAGAGGGATTTGGTGAGGCCTGTCAGCCAGTTGCCTGGCAATGATGAGATTTTTCTTTCTCCAGGTCTCTAGAATCCTACTAGCTGTGCGGTTTCCCTGTCTCTCACCCATTGTTCTCCATCTTCCCAGACCCTGCTTCACTGCCAAATGGGCCTCCCGCCACCCCCACCCCCAGCTGTTCCTTTACATCTGGAGCCAGGAGGGAGCACTGGAACTCCCCCAGGGTATTGGAGCTCACAGCTGTGTTCCTGGCTTTCTCGGAAAGAGCTTCAGCCTTGAGGTTTTGGAACAGCCATGCTGGGACAGGACAGTACCAAAGGACAGCAGTTTGGGTGGGACAGAAAATGACAGTATCGAGAGAGAGAGTTGGAGTGGCTTAGAAAACAGCCAAGTTCATCCTGCAGGGAGTCCCAGGGAGTGGAATGGCCTGCAGGCTCAGAGGCAGGGACATTTTGCTAGCTGTCTCTCTCATCCCCAGGGGTTTTGAAAGGAACAGGACTCACAAGGGTAGGTAGTCTTCATTGCCCATGACCCTGAAGGGTTACATGCATGTGCCTGTGTGTGTGTCCACTGTGCTTATCCCCAGCTGCTTCTCATGAGTGGGAGTGACAGAGCTTGGTGTCCCTGCCCACAGCCATTGAGAGTGGCTGTCCACACACAGGATCCAGCTGTGCTGGCCTGAGGCTGCTGCCTAAATGCAAGCCAGCATCCACACAAGGGATGTGTCACACTCACAAACTACAAGTGTGTGCACGCACACACACAGAGGAGTCTTGTATATGTTGTTGGGTTTTTGGTGACAGTCTTTCAAGATCACATAAGCATGGGGGGGCAGAACTTTCTGCAGGGCCCCCCAAACCCTGTGCAGCAGACTCTGGGCTGTGCTGGGCAGGGTCAAGGCTGGGGTGGAGTTAATCTGCTGTGAGGTTGCTGGATGGAGCTGTCTGAAGTTCTGAGAAAGAGACGTGAGCCATCAGTTAGCTCAACCAGTGCGGATGGACCGCCTGTCTGCCAGCCAGCCTGCCTGGAACCGATTAAACCATGCCCTGAAATACAGCAGCAGGGGAAGGAGACTGGGTGGGGGGGGCACTTGGATTTAAGTCAGGAAATTGGGATTCTGCATCAGGCTGTTCCAAGTTCTTCCCGCTGTTATATCTTGAGCCAAACAATTCTCTGCTTTTATGTCACGGCCACGTACCCCAGAATTACCTGGGATGATTCGAGAATGCAAATTCCTGGGTTTTAGGCTGTTTAGGATAGAGCAACATCCAGAACCCGTGCCTTAGTCTAGACGCTAATATGATCCCATGGGCCTGCTCCAACTCTCAGGTTTGCCCTGTAGTAAACCTATCCTAATCCCCGCTGCCTTTAGGCTGTGTTAATTTGGCGCAAGCGCAGCTCTCGCCCCAGGGTGGGGGTGGGGCATGGAATGAGCAATCCTCCTGCCTCGAGGCGGGGCCGCATTTGCGCTGTTGGTGCTGTCGGGACAATCCAGGCCGTGGGAACTCGAAGGGACCTCTCCGAAGTTGGCGTGTGGACCGCCTCCGCCCTCCGGCCTCTCAGGGGTGCCGGGGAGGGCGGCGCCTCCCTGGCATCACGCGCAGGGCCTGGCCGGCTCCCTCAGCCGCAGTTTGCACGTGGGGCCTGCAGTCTGAGCGTTTGCCAGGTCTCTTCTGAACTCCAGCGAGGGAGCCGCTTTGAATTCAGAGACGGGGTGCAGCTGAGAACACGCAGGACCTCCAGCCCTGCTCCACTGAAGGAGGAACTGAGACCCTAAAAAGGGAAGACCTTTTCAGCCCCTGTTGAAGTCTTTTATCTAATCCCATATTGAAGTTATTTTTTTTTTTACTCATATAACATGGCATCTTGCTTTAATTTTGGGTTCTTAAGGTTTTTATTTACACTTTCTGAGGGCAGTAGTACATTCAGTTGCTTTCCTCCAGAAACCGTTCAGCCCATGTAGGCAGCTTGGAAACAGTACTGTCTGGCATGCAGTAAAATAGTGCACACAAAATACAATGGCTCTTCTTCCTGCTGTCATTTAATTAGCCGGACAAATCTTGGCTTTTCCATCTGGAAAGCAATGACTATTCATGTCTGTCTGACAATGAAAATTCGAGGATCTAATGGAAGTAGGACTATAAAGACATTTGTTCACTGTGTTATAAATAGGGGACTGGAGGGCTGGATATTTAGCTCAGTGGTTCCAGCAGCTGCCTAGCAAGTGCAAGATCCTGAGTTCGTCCCCGGTAGCCACATACACCAATACTGGGCATGGTGACTCACTCCCACAAGCAGTCAGCACCACACTCTACAATGCTGGACGTGGTGGCTCACGCCTGTATTCCCAGCACTCAGGAGGCAGAGGCAGGAGGATTGCTGAGGTCAGGGTTTGACTAGGCTACATAATGAGCTCAGGGCCAGCCTGAATTACAAAACGAGACTCTGCCTAAAAAAAAAAAAAAAAATAGGGCACTGGAAAACTGCCTTGCTTAATGGAAAACACTGGAGAGTATGAAATAGGTGAGATCCCTTTCCAAGATCAGCTATTTGCACAGGGACCGAGCAAGGCTATTTATGGGTGAGAAGCCAATTTCTCCTCACCCACAAGCGAAGGAGACTGAAATTGCAAGCTTTGCACAATCAACCGACTGTGACTATGCCAAACTGCTCTTCAGCAGCTTCCAAGCTAAAGTCAGACACTTGTAAGGGTTCTCAGGGAAAGAAGTTCCTTGCAAGATGTCATCCATTTCAGTGGTGTAGATTCCTGTCAACACTTGAGAAACACGGCCTTAGAGGTTTTTGTTTTTCCAGTGCTGAGGATCAAATCTAGGCCTCCAGCATGCTAGCTAAAGGCCCTACCCCCCTGAGCTATGCCCACCTCTGGCCCTTGAAGTCTTGATTATAGCTTCAGAAATTTGGACATCCCCCTTTCTGTACAAGACATGCTTCTAGGATAACCTGAAAGTTTAAGGCGTGTGCAGATGGTCCCAGACTGAAAATGACTTGCCCCTCCCCTTTTTTTGCTTTATAGAGGCGTAAAACCAATACATGTTCTTGTAAAATACGTACTTCAGATCTTAAATTTTGAGCTTCCTGTCTAGTTGTATTCTCCCACCACTGGGCAGTGGTGGTTAACTATAGCTCCCAGTTAGCTTAGAGATCACAAGGCAAAGCCACTGATTCTCATGGTGTACTGTGTTGTTGTGGTTAGGTGTATTAAGTGCATTTTTCATTGTTGTAGTTGTCTGCTTTGAGGCTATGTATTCCAGGCTGGCCTTGAACTTGAAGTCCTCGGTCTCAGGAGTGCTGGGATTTATAGGCAGGCATATATGGACAAGCTCACCTTCAATGCCTTGCCCCTCTTGTACTGAGCTGACTTAATGATATTTTCAGTTTTCAGAGAACGTGTCAGGATAGGGCCAGGCATGATGGTGCACAGCTGTAATCCCACAATTTAGTGCATCTGTAATTCCAGAACTCAGAAGGCTGAGGTAGGAAGGTTGCTATGAATTTGAGGCTAGTGACTTCAAGGGCAGCCTAAACTACATAGCAAGACATTGACTTAAACAACCAAACAAACAGAGTATGTCAGGATATAATATAGAATCTCATCATAGTTGAGGAATTTCTATGTGTATATGTAGTTGAACCAGTTTTCCTGTCCACTTATTTCTCAATAAAGAACCTAACTTGCTAGGAATCTTTGAGAATCTGTATCCTAGAAATAAGGTGAACTGGGCAAGGTGGTGCACTCCTGAATCCCAACACTTGGAAGGCTGAGGCAAGAGGATTGCTGCATGATTGAATCCAGTTCAGGCTGCATAGTAAGTTCAAGGTTATCCTGAACTACATAGCGAAACTCCTTCTCACTCCCTTCCAAAAGGAGAAAAGAAAGAAATTGAGGCAGTGAACCTTGAATCTTAGTAAATGACAAAAACTCAGATGTTTTGGAAGGCTCTGCCAATGCATTTAAAAGGACTGCAGAATGGAAAGCAGCTGGGATACCGCCAGGTACTAAGGGGACCAGGCTGCTCAGAAGGGCTTGACTGGGCATTTAGGGAAACAGGACTTGGAGACATGTGCTGTTTCTCACCTTGTGTCAGGTTTCTAGGGAAAGCTAACAATTTAAAGGATACCCCCTCCTCAGCAGAGGCCCGACCTTCTCTGGAAGTATGGGCCTGGGCTGGGACAATGAGAGAAGGCCCAGATGTTGAAACAGACTTAGGGACCAGAGTTGGAATTACTGAACCAAGATATTCTTTTTTTTTTGAGACAGGGTTTTGCTTTGTAGTTCAGTCTGGCCTTGAACTCACTATGTAGCTCAGGCTAGCCTCAAACTCACAGCAGTCTTCCTGCATCTGCCTCCTGAGTGCTGAGATTACAGGCATGAGCCACCATACCCAGCACTGTGGTATGTGGCACCAAGGATCAAAATCAGGACCTTGAATTTGCCAGGCAGATGCCAGAACCACTGAGTTAAATCCCTGGCCTTCTAGAACCATTTATTACTGCAAGGCTACACCAAGCATGGTTTACAGCCATCTCCATCTTTAACACTTGTAGAGTGTCCTCATTTGCTTAAAAATGGATCTGCCAGGGCCGGAGATTTAACTCAGTGGTTCCGGCACCTGCCTTGCAAGGGCAAGGTCCTGAGTTCGATCCCTGATAACCACGTACAACAGTGCTGGGCGTGGTGACTCACGCCCATCAGCAATCAATACCACATACCACAGTGCCAGACATGGTGACTCACACCTGTAATCCCAGCACTCGGGAGGCAGAGGCAGGAGGATTGCTGAGTTCGAGGCTTGCCTGGGCTACATAGTAAACTGGGGGCCAGCCTGAACTACAAAGCGAGATCCTGTCTCAAAAAAAAAAAAAAAAAAAGGACCTGCCTCCTTATCAAGCATAAGCTGCTCTAACTTGAGGAAAAATATCTTGAGGACAAGTTGGAGTCAGAGAGAGACTGCAGTTCTGTGCTTATTTTGTCTCTGTGGACTTCTATTGCACTGACAGAGCCCTTGCAAGGTAGAAAAGCTAGAGAAATGAAAAGTCCTCCATCTTTATCTGGATCACTGTGTCTCTGTTTGTCTTCTTTCAGGATTTTTCCAGAAAGGGAAATGCCCAGTGGTGTCAAGAATACAGTTTTTAGTTATCTGGTAGCAAGGTCCTGGACCCTAAAATGCCAAGGTGGTGGAGGTGTTATCTTTGTATGTAGTTCATTTGATCTTGTCTTTGCCTAATTGGAGTTGACTGCATGGGGGATGATTCCATTTATATTCAGCAGCTATCCTGAGTAGAACTTTCCCTCTTGCCTAATTCAGAATAGATTTCACAAAAGCTCTATATAATTAAGGTCACAGTTCTCCCAGAGAAGATCTGACTTTCCTAGACTTCACTTCCCATCTCTTTGAATATTAATATGTTAGTGTGCCACAAGAACACAATTATGAAGGCACATTCTTTGCATGTTCTCATTATTGCATTCCAAGATACTGCCAAGGGTTACAGTTAAGTAGCAGCGGAAGGAAATATTTGTGTTTGTTTGGTGTTCTTTTGGTCATAGACTTCCAGGGACTGTCTTGACCCAGGGATTGAGGATGTCCTTGCCCTGTGAAAGGCTGAGTGTATTGCTCTTGAGAAGACACTGGGGACACAGAACCACAAGGAGATATGGACAGGGACATAAATGTAATCAGGAGTGGCTAGGGGTGTCCTCGGGGTAGAGCACAAGGTTAGTGTGGACAAGGCCTAGGTTCATCTCCAGCTCTAGGGAGAGTATACATACCATATGTATAAATTCAGGGATGTAGATCCAGTTTGATTGTCTTGTGAATCATGTACACTCACAAAAGTCCCCTTGTTTCTGTGTTTGTTTTGCAGTACTGGGGATCAAACCCAGGGCCTTGTACATTCTAGATAAATGCTTTGCCACTGAGACACACCCGAGTTCCCTCACAAAGAGCCTTTTTGAGATGATGCTTATAGTAGTGACAAAAACCACAATAATGAAAGCTTGTACGTGAAAAACCTGGCATTAGAGGAAAAATGGATCAAAGAAGAACAGCGATTACCAAGGAAAAGAATCGATGGTTGGGAAGACTGGAATACAAGGGGCTAGGGAAAAAAATGGCTGGAGCCATCCTGGAAATAAACAACTGTCAGCAGGGAGCCCTTTCAGAGACTTCCAGGGATGGCAGCAGGTTTTGATGCCAAAGCTGTGAATGGCCAGGATGTAGTTATAGGTTCTGAAAACAAAGCAGACAAGAGGCTCTCAAAGATCCTTTCAAGGGGAAGGAAAATCCAAGTTGTAGTTGGGATGCCATTGTTCTATGTCTAAAAGTCCGTTCGTCTTTCTCTCTCTTCTTTCTTTCCTTCCTTTTTTCCTCCCTTTCTCCTTCTTCCTTTTTTCATTTCTTTCCTTCCTTCCTTTCTTCCTTCTTCCTTCATTCCTTTCTTTCTTTCCTTCCTTCCTTCTTTCTTTCTTTCTCTCCTTCCTCCCTCTCTCCCTCCCTCCCTCCCCCACTCCATTCCTTCCTTTCTTTCTATCTTTTTTTGAGATAAGGTTTTGCTATGTAGTCCAAATTGGCTTCAAACTCACTATGTAGCCTGGGCTGGCTTTGAACTCACTATGTAGCCCCGGGCTGGCCTTCAATTCTCTGTACATCTCTTGCCTACCCTCCAAAGGGTTGGAATTACAGGTATGCACCACCCTACCTGGCTGGCTGTTTCCTTCTTTCTTTTTTTGTGGAATTGGGGATTGAACTCAGACCTTGAGCTTTTGAGGCAGGTGTATTGCCCTTGAGCTAAATCCCTGGCCTCAGAGGAAATCAATTCTAATTTTTTCTCTCAGTACCAGGGATCAAACTCAGAACCTTACACTTGCCATGCAGGTCCATGGATCACTGAGCTACATCCCCAGTAGGTACACTAAGTGGCATTTTTAATGTAAAATCTATATGCAAATTAAGATAATTTCTATTTAAATATCTTAGTTTTATTGTAATAAAGAGGTTTAGGGTTGTAAGTGTACCTCAGTGGTAAAGTGTTTGCCTAGGATGCTTGAGGCCTAGCTTTGATGTCCTGGACTGCAAAAAAAAAAAAAAAAAGTTTTATAGGGAACAATTCTAAAGAAGACACTAAGGACAGAACTGTCCTTTGTCCTTTACATCACAAACATTACGAACAGGAAGGGCTAAAACACACCTTGATAGCTTCTGGTTTGCATTTGAGCTCCTCCATGGTAAACACGACAGGGCACAGGGATCCCTCCCAACCAGGAAGCGAGATGCAGCTCTGCTGCCTCCCATCTGTTCTGAAAAATATCCCAAGGCTCCTCATGTTTGTTTTAATTTCCTTAGATCCTTTTCATCCTAGAAGTGCACAAGTGGCTTCCAGGCCTATCAGTTTGTGAGATTTGCTGAAATAGGCTTCATTAGAGGTAGGCTGGATGTGACATGTTAGCTCTTCCCTATTCTGTGGAAGTGGCAGAGGTGGTGGGAATAACTGGCCTCTGTAGACAGACAGCAAGCCTGAGAACTAGAAGCAGCCTCATCCAGGGACTCGGAGCCAGAGATGAGGTTAAAGCTATCAGAAAGCTGGATCTTTGCCCTGGCCAGAGAGGGTGGACTCACACACAGAACAGCTCTGTCTTCTAGGGAGTGCTCTTCCCAGGTCATCTGGGGACTGCAGGAGGAGGGTGCCAGTCCCGCCTTCCCAGTGGGGCAGTGGCTGGTCCTTACCCAGCCCACCCAGAGCAGCTGCTAACAGATGGCCACGACCAGCGGCGGCGGCTCCATCTGTGTGAATGAGCGGCTTTGCATCTGTACTGAGGGCAGGAAGTCGAGTATGTTTAAAACTCATGTTTGCCACTTTTAACTCAGTGACCTTGGGCAAATCTTTCAGCTTAAATTTTACTCTTTTTTTTTTTTTTAATTCCCTTTCTACTTGCTCCTCTCTTGTTCCCCTTCCTATTTTCACATCTACTTCCCAGTATCGAGTCTCCAGTATACTCCTCCCTTACCTCTTGGGATTTTCACACAGGTGAAGCCATGTGATATTCCCCCGTGTGCCCAATTTATTTCTTAAATCTTATTCACTAAGCTTCAGAACTCAGTCTGAGCTCCTTTCACTGTCCCAGGGAACCCCAGGTTTCTCTAGCGTCTTCCCTCCGTGCAGTTCCCTCTCGTGAAGTCTGCCCGCGTGGCCCCCTATCTCTTTGGCGGTTTCTGTTGTATCAAGCTCAGAGCGTTGGACACCATGTGATCTCTGCCCATGGCTGCCTGCTGCTCCTTGTTAATCTTCCGTGACTGTCTACAGTCTTACCCTGGGAGTGTGTGAGGGAGAAGGGATTGTGTTGTTTCATGGAACAGATTTCTTCCTCATTCTCTGGTTATTCTGTCATAACGCTGAGTCCCAAAACACAGTGGACACTTCTACCCTATCAAGTGGGTGGGGGCCAGGGGCCAAGGGGCAAGGTAGACTTTGCTGGGGACCAACAGATAGGTTTTCCATCCATCCCTAGGATGAAGAAGATGGGAGAAATGAACGGGCACATCTTTTTAAGTCACCCATCTCTTACCCTACTGCATCAAGGCAGTTTGCATATGGTCTTGAATACTTGTTTCCTGTCAGGGAGAGAAAACATATGGGAAGAGGGAAGGCTTGAGAAAATCAACCTTGAGAGGAGAGGGGCCTGCAGTCAAGCCAGAAGGTAGGATGACGTGTACCCCACACATGCGGGGGCTGCAAAGGGGGATACCCAGGGAGGCAGGTAATTCTGAAATGCTAGGAAATATGATTACAGCAGAAAAGTCCTTTGTGTGGAAAGCTATGCATGGAATCTGTTTGCTCAGGTCTAATACCCGAGTCAGGACGGACAAGGCAGGAAGACTGCAAATTTAAGGCCAGGTTAGAATTAAAAACTTTACCTCAAAAAGCAAAATAAACAAATAAAAAGTGCTGACTGGTGGATTGAGGCCCTCCAAGGACCTGATGTATGAAAAGAAACACAGACGTTTTCACTAAAGCTTCCTGGCTGAATACAGACTACCAGGGATGAGTGTACAGCCAACTGGGCACCTCCAACCTTAGAAATGCACTATCATTTCTGACTTGCCTTTGTTTACCCATCCCAACCCCCATGACTACATCAAGCTTCCCACCCCAGCAAGGTCATTCCTACAACATGATTTAGTCCCATGTTGGTGGGCTACACTCTTTCCAGGGAGCCTCCTCCTGCCCGGAAGCCCAGAGTGGAGGGACTTTCCTCTGGGTACTGTAAGGCAGAATGCCCTGGCTGGTGTCCAGCATGACCATGTTGCCGTGACCATGTTTGGCAGGAGCTGGGGTTAGTGTTTTTCCATGTCCTTGAGGTGAGGCTCGAGCACCAAGTGGGAGCCTGCCTGCAGTTGTGGGCACTACACATGCAGACCTGTCGGTGGTCTTCCCTGTCTGGGGACACTGGACCAAAGCCTAACCAGAGTTCTCGAGTTCTTCCTGTGCCTCTGCCGGAACAAAAGAACAGAATGGACTTGTTGGGGCAATGGGCCTAATATTTATTCTCAGGTAGTAGGGCCAGGGGGTGTGGGTGAGCTGTCCCTCTCGCCCATGGAATCCCACTGGAGACAGGATCACTGTTGCTTGTGTTCACCAGCTGAGAAAGCAAGTCTCAGAAAGGCCTGGCCTCCAGGCCCCCATGCCACACCCCTCAGGAAACGCTTCAGTGACTATCCAAAGAACCCTGACCGAGACTACTGGAACTCCTTATATTAAGTCCAATTGTGCTCCTGGGAGGCGGGGGACACAACACAGACTAAGGGGAGGCCCAGCCTGGAGGGGCGTGTTGGGCTACAAGCTCCCTGGGCATGGACTCGCTCCCTCTCCCCTCCCCTCCCTGTCCCCAGGCTCTGGGCCAGTCTCACTTCCAAGTTCAGGAGGCATCGAGTCCAAGGACAGAACGGCAAAAGTATGGTCACAAACACCAAACGAACTGGGGGTGGGCTCTGGGCGGGTGATGTGCCCCTCTGGCCAGGGCAGTTCCTGTCTTCTCAGCCTCCAGAGCCTGGGCCATGACCAGTAGGGGGAGCTGGGGTCTCGGGAGCATCACCAGCTGCAGAGAACTCCCCATTCTCCCCAGGACTGTCTAGGAGCACAGGCATGGGGAGGCTTACAGGCAGCAAGAGGGAAGCCCGGAAGGGTGGTGTGGGGACCAGAGCTTGGACAGCAGGTTCATGAAAGCAAAGTTATAGCTGCCGCTAGTGCCCCTGGGAGGAGTGGGCGGTAGAGGAGCATCCAGGGGAAGGTGGGGGACAGGCTGTCCAGCGCCACGCACAGTGCACTCGACTGCATCCTCTCTCCGTTTTCCCTCTCCCGCCTCCGGCTTGCCAGCTGGGGACTCGGATTTGTGCTTGATCAGAGCTTTGAAGAAAGGTGGCAGCAGAAGTGCTCACGGGCCACCCTAGAGGTGGCAGTTCTGGGGTCCTCTGAGTAGCCCTGGCCCCCAGAGCCCCAGCCGGTGCTCTGCTCTCCTCCCCGCCTGTCCCCACCCAAGGTGCGTGATCCTCAGACGTGAGTCTGCATCCTCCGCTGCAGAGGTCGGCTGGGGTCGGAGTTCTGGGAGGAAGACTGGGAGTGGTGGGAAGAGGAGGCTGAGGCCTTGCTGGCCTTGTCGAACTGCACGTAGCCATCCTGTTTGCCGCTGCTGCTGACGCTGCTATCACACTGTGTGTCCAGGAAGGAGCTGCTGTCGCTGAGGGAGCCCCTCTGGAACTCCCGCTCGCAGAGCTCGATGGATGAGCTGCCCATGCCCAACACAAACCTCTGCCCGTAGTCGTAGAGGCGGCCCTGGCCGCTCAGGGTGCTGTAGATGTTGGTGAAGGACATGCCCGTGGGCACGCGCTGCTTGCCCGTGGGACGCAGATCTGGCTGGCAGCTGGACAGGGAGATGGTTGGGGTCGAATGGTGCTCTTTGAAGGTGTTCACACTGTAGTAGCCATTGGTAGGGTCCTGTGGGGCAGGAGCAAGAATGCATTGCCGTGAGGTTGCCCCTGGTCACGGGCAGGGTGTCCAGGTAGGAGAGAAGGCAAAGAAGAAAGGAGCAACTAGGGAGGGTGGGATCAGGACCGGGAGGGTTCATGTGGCCGCGGGGACCCCAGGAGTAGAGCTGGCCCATGTGTAAGTGGCTGCAGGGAGGGGCAGGAACTGATGGGAGGGAACCAGCGGTGCCTGACTAGGTTTATGTCAGGGCACTGGAGGTCAGTAGGAAAGCAGACTTTCTGTGCACGCGCACGCGCGCGCGTGTGTGTGTGGTCAGAACATGAAGAATGACTTTTTTTTTTTTTTGAGACAGGGTCTTGCTTTGTAGTTCAGGCTGGCCCTGAGCTCACTATGTAGCCCAGGCAAGCCGCCACGAACTCCGCAATGCTCCTGTCTCTGCCTCCCGAGTGCTGGGATGACAAGCGTGAGCCACCACGCCCGGCACTGTGGTATGTGGTATTGATTGCTGGTGGGCGTGAGTCACCACGCCCAGCATTGTACGTGGTTACCGCGATCGAACTCAGGCCCTTGCGCTTGCGAGGCAGGCACCGGAACCACTGAGCTAAATCTCTGGCCCATGAAGAATGACTTTTAAAGTCTATTTGTGAGGCAGCAGTGGGAAGGGAGAGTTGGGGGACTCATGGTTCACACTCAGCCCTTCGTGTCACTGTGGGGCAAGTGGGTGCCTTGGGAAGGGAGTGCCCACCTCAGGGAGGAGCTAGGCACCTGTGCCCAGGCCAGCTCCTGGACAGTCCTTTCTTACTTGCTGCTACTCCTTGTGACTGGGGCTGGCACTGCCAGAGCTAAAGCCTGGATTCTGTGGCCATATTGTAAAACATGTGGTCTCTTTTACCTTGAGGTTCTGAAACTCCTTCTCCTCTTCTTTGAGGACCTCCAGCTGCTTCAGTACTGAGTCTTGTTGGAATTCACCTCGGTCCATCTACAACCCAAAAACAGCTGCTCAGAGGATAGGAAGGGGGCTCAATGCCACCTCCTCCAAGGAACAGAGAAGTGAAAGGTTACCACGTGTTCCCACCTCGCCCACCCGTCACTGCCTGAACCACAAGAGTGCGAGTGTGGATCTCATGGGTGTTCTTGGAACCACCGTCCTAAAGGACAGAGAGAGGCGGGAAGTGTTTTGTGGGGTGAGGAGGTCTGCAGGACCACACTTCCTTGGGTTGGGCAAGGACGTCACCTCCGGAGATCTCACTTGGCTGATTCGTTCACTTCACTGAGAAATTCTGGCCAGGCCCTGTGCCGAGGGTTAGGGATACACAGGTGAAAATTTAGGACAGTTCATCAACCAGGGTTGGGCTGAATGAGGCCTTATGATGAAATCACAAGGTTCTTTAAGAAGGAATAACTATACGTGAGACGCTGGCAGCACCGATATCGTGGCTTTGCACCTGGGCCTCAGCCTGTGGTGCTGAAGATGGGGCTTAATGGGGAAGCAGTGAGGTGCCCAGGCTGTGCCTTTGAAAGGAATATAGGACTCTTACGCCTCTTTGCTCCCCTTTCTGCTTTCTACCTTCATGAGGAAAGAAGCCTCCTCTGTCACACACTTCCACTGTGTTGTTCTGCTTTACCATGGACTGAAAGCTCCAAAACTGTGAGCCCAAATAAATCTTTCCTCCTCTCCAGTGGATTTGCTCGCACATCCTGTCACAGTGACCAAATGCTGACCAATACAATGGGTGACCTCTGGTATTCACAGGATGACTCAATTGGGCTGGAGTCTTTTTCCTGAGCAGATGCCAAAAAGCCTGGGGGGAGGATCACTTCTTGCTCTCTTGGGGTCCCCGGCACACTGGGTCCAGCGCCTTGGACGTGGTTGTCACTGACCAAAGTGCTTCTGGAGTGTGCTCTTGTAATGCTTTGATTCATCACGTGCCAAGCACAGTGCTTGGCCTACAGCAAGGTTGTGGTGAATGTTACGTTTCTGTTGAGTGAGTGAATGAAAGTATGAAATGGCTTAGTTCCCAGTCACTGAGAAGAATAACTGGATATAAGCTACAAAAACAAAGCACAGTGACATATAAATTGCTTCCTGTGTCAGGGTGTGGTGGCACCACCAGGATGTGGTGTATCCTGTAATCCCAGAACTGGAGGCCAGGCAGGAAGTCTGGAAGTTCAAGGCTGGGCTACCTGTTGAGTTCAAGGCCACCCTGATTACCACACCAAGACCCAGTCTCAAAAACACTAAAACAAACCATCAAAAATGCCTAACGCTCTTACTTCTGCTGACTGCCGACATGGTCTAGGCCGGGCTCCCACCCTGAGCGGATGTTCCCTCCCCTTGGAATTGGCGTCCTAGCCTCTTTTTGGAGTCCCGTGGAATCCTGTCCTCTCCTTACTCATAATATTGCCTTCTGCATTTTTTTCAGCGAATGTTCTGACTTTTTCTGGGTTGGACGATGATATCTTCTTTTTGTCCTTCCCCTCCTCCTTCTCTGGCTTCCTTTTGTCTGTCCGGGAAATTAAACTCATGACCTTTGCACGGAGCTACTTCTCCAGTTCCGCTCCCGACCCTTTAGCTTTGAGACAGTGTCACCCAACTGCCCAGGCTGGGTTTAGACTTTTAGTGCTCCCACTTCAGCCTCCCAGAGCGCCAGGATTATAGGTGTGGGCCACCACGCTCTGTTGGGAGTTCTTTCTCCTAGGTTCAACTGCTAGGTTTATGTCAGGGCACTGGAGGATGGGGTTGTTTCCAGGGCCAGAGGGTGGAGGCGGAGGAGGAAATGAAGCCCTCCACGGAGGCAAGCTAGCCATAGGGCCCTCAGTGAGTCCTGAGTTCCACATGTCAAATTCTTGCCCTCCTCTTGTTGGAATTCCAGGTGACCCCACTCTTTCCGGAGTGTGTGAGACTGTCAGAGGTGAGCAGAGTGTCCCAAGGCAGAGAGAGCTCCAGGGCTCACTTGAGCTCAACAGTAGAGAGCCGCTGACCTTTGTAGAGAGATGTTCATCCCTCCTTAGGTCAGGGCTGCTGGTTTCCCTGCAAAACATGCTGTGTGAGACAGGAAGTTCAGCCCCAGAGAAATAGACAAGTGCAGATTCAGGAGCAAAGGAGCCTGGGTAACAGGGAGGGTGACCTGTAAGTAATACTCCAGGGGAAAGGCACAGACAGAGTGGAGCCCAAAGTACGCAGCTGGAGTGCAGTGGGGGTGGGAGGGGCAGCACAGAAACCATGGAATCCGTGGTGGAGCTGATTCCTAGAGAAGAAGGTGACATTCAACAGATAGAGGGACAGCCTGTGCACAGACTTTCCAGGAATGGAAGATTCAGACTGGGAACCACAAATTCTTTGATGCATCTGGAAAGCTAGAGGCATTTGGTGGAAGACCAGCTGGGAAGGCTGGCAGCTGCCTTGCGCGAGGCCTGGAGACAGGCTGGGTGGCAGGGCTTTATCCAGGAGTCCTGGGAGCCACTGGGGCCCAAAGTGGGACAGTCATGGGAGCCAATTTTGCATTTTTAGAAGGACCCTTTTTTGCAGGGCGCTGGAGGGCGGATTGAAAAAAGTGGCAAATGCTGAGAGCTGGTGTTGTGGTCCAGGGGAGCGATAACGAAGCCCAGGAGGAGGAAGTGAGTGGAACTGACAGACCCTGAAATGCAATTGCATAGAGAAAGAGTAGCAGAGGGAAAAGTCAGTTCAATTCAATAAACCTTCGAGAGCAGCTGCTGGGAAGGACAGAGGCAGCCAGGGCTCTCCGTCCAGTGGGTGACTTTGGAGCAGCACAAACTACTACCGTTTGCGGGGCTCTCAGCCTCCACGTGCTTGGTTCCACGCCTGTGCATTCAGCCAGCCCTGAGTCAACAGTATTTGTATTGAACATGTACAAATTATTTTCTTTGTCAGTATTCCCTAAGCAGTGCAGTGGCACAACGATTCATGTTTCATTTCCATTGTGTTGGGAAGATTTGAAGACCACGGGCAGAAGTGTGCATGTTAGGTAAAAGCCCTGCGCCCTCTCAGATTTTGGTATCGTCAGGGTGCCGTGGAATCAATCTCCAAAGACACCAGTGCTAATGGGACCGTGTTCCATGGCTCCCAGCTCTTCAGGGCTTTCCCATTAAACCCTCAATGTGACTTGATGCTCATTTCATAGAGGAGGACACTGAGGCTCGGAGAAGCCCACACTCTCTACTGCTGGCTCTGCTGTCACTGTTTTGGCATGTTCCAGCTACGACGGAGGGTGCTCCAGAAGCCTCTGACCTGGTTTCCTTGGCTTCTGCATGGAAGGCTGGGTGGGTTCTGGTCCATCAGGGGCTCCAGGAAGAGGATCGGTAGGTTTTGTGTCAGTGAAGAAGTTCTGAATTGGCTTCTGGTGGGTACTCCAGGTCCCAAGAAGGAACTTCCGGTTCTCAGAGACTTCCACGGGGCAGGGATGGGATGTGTGAGGGTGGGTAGGATTGCATGTAGCGCATGTCAGGGCAATTGAAGCATACATGCTCTCCCTACTGGGTCGTCAGGCTCCCTGAAGGCTGGGACTGCAGCTTAGGAATCTTCGAGTCTCCCAGATCACACCAAACACAATATCGCAAGCCTGCACACGAGCGTTTGTGGGCTGAGACTGTGCCCTTGGTCTGCTGGAGGGGCAGAAGGGGAGCGTCTTAAGCGCTGCTCCGCCTCTGAAATACCGAGGGCTCGGAGAAGCCTCCCGTCCAAGACCTTTTCGAGTGGAAAGCATTCTTACCATCAGCTGCTTGATGGTGGAGTGGTCTTCCGCCTCCCGGCCAGAGGCAGGCTCCTTGTGGACAATCTCCACTCGGATATCATTTTTGGCTGACACAACACCTTTGAGATCTGGGTATAAAATAGAAACGTACAGGTGACAAATTCAGTTCTCGAAGGCTTGAGGTGTCACCTTCCCCACTGCTGCCTGCAGCCCCCCAACCCAGGGGTTCACCCTCTCTTCAGCCCCTGAACTCAGCCCCCACCCACGGGCCACTGGGATGGATATGCACCTCAACATCCCCGTGGTGGAGAGGGCGTTTGCCACTAGTCCCGTTTACTGAGCTAAGTCCTCTCAAGCGACAGCCTTCTAGCTCCCTTCGAGACGCCTTCCCTCTAAGCTCTGATCTCCCCATTCACAGATTCACAAGTGGGAATGCTTGAAAGGACCTTAGGAGCCACGCTGCCTCCCCCCGACAGCCAGAGCTCACACATAGCTCCCAGTTGGCGGCCCCTAGCAGGAGGCAGCCTGTTCTGGCTGAGGAGCTGCACTACATAGTTCCTGCTCCAATATGCTCCCTGAGAATTTCCACTGCAAGGCACAAAACAAGGACTGGATGGCGTCATGGGAGGTGGTCATAGCGCTGGAGCTGCCTGCGGGGAGTGGAGAGCTCTCGAGGGCAGGGGACGTGCAGCTTTCCCTCCGACGTGAGGGGCTGCCACGTGGCCCGGGCTGCAGACTTATTCTGAGAATAAGCTTTCAGCGTACATTCTCTCCTACTGGGTCGCCAGGCTCCCTGAAGACATCTTAGGTATCTTCAAGAGTCTGTATGCGAAGCGTAGAGCTAGAGGGGTCGTAAACATCACCATATCCAACCCCTTAACCCTACAGCGATGTGGTGGGAGAGGCCTGTAATCCCAGACTCTGGGAGGCTGTGGCAGGAAGATTGTATTATTTGAAAGTTAATTTTAGGGCTCAATAGCACTGCCGCCTGCCTTGCAAGCATAAGGTCATGAGTTTAATCCCTGATATCACACACACACACACAAATTTTATTGGTACAGTTTTGACAGAATTGCAATGTTGAGCAATTTAGTCACTTAAATGAAACCCTATCTCAAAAAAAAAAAAAAGGGGGGGGG
>PVIC010020835.1:0-29143 GCA_004025085.1 Thryonomys swinderianus | reverse complement strand
GAGGGTTAGCTCAGTGGTTCTGGCACCTGCCTCGCAAGCACAAGGTCCTGAGTTCGATCCCCGGTAACCACATATAATGCAGGGTATGGAGACACACCCACCAACAATCAACACCGCATACCACAATGCCAGACGTGGTGGCTCACGCCTGTAATCCCAGCACTCGGGAGGCAGAGACAGGAGGATGCTGAGTTCACGGCGACTTGCCTGGGCACCATAGTGAGCTCAGGGCCAGTCTGAACTACAAAGCGAGACCCTGTCTCAAAAGCAAAAAAAAAAGAAGGAATAAAAAGAGTAACAACAGCATCAAAATCAGCAATGACAATATACCGCGCTGAACACATTACTTTAAAAGAAATATCCCTCAACTTTTATCTTGCCTGGTCTGTCTCCACACAGCTCTGGGTGGAGTGGGAGCCACCCTGGGTGTTGCAAATGGCCTGTCAGCAGGCCTGGGTCATCAGTCCCCACATTCTTTTTGAGATACTTCTATATTGTTATAAATACAGACTTCTGATTAAGGTTTTCTCTACTACAGTATATTCCACTCTCTGAGTACACATAAGTTGTTAATCCATTTGCATATAAATCGATTTTAGGTCAGAGTAAATTCCGTCATAACAGCACCTGCCCAGAGGCTTCCACTGCTTTCTCTTGTAGTCTGTTCTCCATGGCCCACCCACCTTGCTACTATTCTATTTACTCCACTGTCCTCTTCCTGCTTTTCCTCAGTTCCTTGAATCTTTCACTCTCTGACTCCCACCTTTGGACATCTACTGGTACTACTCCCCAAACCACACCAACCCTAGGGATCTGTATCCCTAGATCTTTATTTATATCTTATCTCTGAAGCCTTCCCCAAACACCCAATCCAAATTACCCCATCCTGTCATTCCTTCTCATAGAGCTTTTTTGATTTTCTTCCTTGTACCTCTCCCTGTTAGTACTTGTCTGTGTGTTTGCTTCTTGATATATTGCCTATCCCCTTAAACCACAGGAACCTGTCATCCACCACTCCATCCCAGCACCTAGAATAGCAGCTGGCATGGAGTGAATGGGTAGAATATATGTGTTGGATGGATAATGAATGAGTGGATGAATGGTAAACAAATCCAAAAAGAAAAATCTTGAGAGTAAATTAGAATTAACCAAACTTCAATTGCTCATTCACTCCTAGCACAGATTTTACCAAGCGCTTATTGTAATAAAGTTCTTGGGGTAGTAAAAATGATAAGAAAACATAATTTACTCATTACAAGCACTTCTTGTTCAACTAGTGAGGATTGTCCCTTGGAATATGTGGAACTGCAAAGGCATTTACCAAAATAGGGTTTAACCTTGTCTCTAACTACATTATTTTTCAAGCAAGGTGCATGTGTGCTCCCAGGGGTTACTAAGCCACTAGTCTCTTAACAGTGAGGGGGAACTGGCCACTACAGTAGTTGGGCCTCTCTCCTTAGCAAGGCCAAGAAGCTTTAACCAACCCTGCCCTGATGTAGACAGGACTCTGTCTACATCCAGAAAAGCTGTCCTCTAACTTCCAAGAGAAAAAGACATTACAGGCACTCAGATATAAAATAAAAAAATAGTTTGCTTTACCATTCACTTCCAAGACTTTCAGAGCCTCTTATTTCACTCCATGAATGTTATTTCAAAATTTATCTAGCTTCATTGCAGAACTATAGCATTAGTAATTCTTTCTAGACAATCCATTTTCTAAACTTTAATTATATCTTCCTTCAGTATAGCCAGAAAATATACAATGAAGCCTGTGCCAGGGAAAATTATAGCCAGTGATTTTTAAATATCTCGTGTTACCTTCTCAAAAGTGATTTTCCTCTTACTTAAAAGAATGTCCTCAGCTATTAGGTTTCATCTTTTTTTAAAGATTAACTTCAAACTTAAAAGCCAAACAGATACTCCAAAGGAAAGCAAGAAGGAATAAGTATTTACATTGTGGTAATTCTGGGGGCACTAAGGGGAAAGGTGATGCACACATAGCACAAAACCTCTCAGATCTGACCCATAAGCACGAAGTCAAATCCCGGTAGCCACTCAGAGCTTTTGGATGCATTAGGTCAGTGAGGGACCCAGTAGTGTGGATTTATGTCATGGATAAAGAGATCTGGATTCTATCTTTACCATAGGAACTTAAGTTGTGCAGGACAGGAAGATGAGTGACTAGAGTCACTGTTAGCTAACAAGTCAACCTGTGGTCTAAGGGGGTTGTGAGTGTTACTGCCTTAGGGCTAGGCTTTCATAAGTAAATAAGCCCCATCAAACCTTGCTGATCTGCAGCCTGGATATCTTTCCAGAGGAGTTGCTCTTAGATGGCCTTACTGGGCTGCTGGGTTGTCAAGGAAGTCAAACATGCAGAACTTTCCTAAAAGAATTCTAGTTCTAAATGTTGGCAGCACGTGTGAATATTCTTTAGAATTTCTGTGTAGAATTCCTGTGGGCTGAAGTTGGCTTGTGAGCTACCAGTTGTCACCCTATTGCATGAGAATGGTACCATTGACTTGTTCTTCCACATCCATATGCCCCATTTTCTCTTTTGTTTTTTCCATTTCTTCTTTACCTTCAATTTTAATTTACTAGGATAGGCTAATACTAAACAGTGGTGGTTTGTTTGGGAAAGATGATACATGTGTTTGATACATCTTAATCAATTTAAATTCCATTCTCCCCTTCTACTTTTTTCCATCTTCCTACTAGTCCCCTTTTCCATTTTTAAAAGCCTATCTCCTGGATTCTTGTCTTCTCTATCATCTATCTATCTATCTATCTATCTATCTATCTATCTATCTATCTATCTATCTATCTATCTATCCATCATGTATCATCTATCTACACACCTATCTATTGTTCAGTTTCTCACTTAAGAAAAACGCATGTGATATTTAACTTTCTGAGTCTGGATAATTTCACTTAATATGTGGTAGCTTCACTCATTTTTCTGATTCCATTCTTTCTTCAGCTGAATAATATTCTGCTATGTGTATATGACAATCTTTTCTTTATTTATTAATCTACTGATGGTTCCGCATCTTGTAATAAATATTTTTAAGCATCTTCCTTCCATCATAAAACAAAACTAACAATGTAACCTACATGTAAACTTAATTCAAGCATTTAGAAATAATGTCCTAGCTTCAGTGTGAAGAAGTAAAATGTGCAGGCTTTCACCCACTTGAGGAGAAAAGATGAATTTATCAGATACCTGTTTAGAACAAACTACTAATATCCAACAGCAACAAACACACAGCAAATATAGTCAAATACAGTCATGATGTCTACTCATTTCCTGGGGTTTTTTTTAGTACATCTGGCCTAAGTGTATGTTCCTACAGGCGGCTCCTTCTCAGGAGTCCTCACATTGAGTCCACAGCTGTCTCCTTTTCCATGCTTTATATAACTCTGTATGAGCTCACCATTGTCCTCAGTTGTTGTTAAACTAAGACAGAAAACAAAACTACACAGAAAAGAATATGTATGTATTGCAGATTTTACCAATGATTATAATGAAGAAATATTTCCAGTACAGCTTGAAAATAATGCCCCTGTTAGTATTTGACCCGTACATTGTTACTTTTTACACCATTTTGCCACATTGCTCCCCTCTCCTCCAAGTCTCACCCAAAACTCTTTCCATTTTCTTTTGCAAAATGATCCCAGTAGTCCCTTCCCCTCAGCAGGGCTATGGCACTGCCCTGGGCCTCTTGCATGCTCCTTCTGTGCCCATTTGGCCCAGCAACAGGAAAAACATGGTGTCAGAATTCCTCACTGAGATGGTAAATTATCACCCCTCTGAAAAGACAGAGGGGATTTTAGCTAACATTCACTTTAAATAATCATTTTCCCTCCACTTTGGTGGGCATTTGTCACTGAAACATAATGATTTGAACTCAGAAGACAAGAGACTTTCCAAATTCTTTATTGTGAAATATGTATTTAAAACCAACTATGGGCCAAATGTATGGCAAGTCCTTGTAATAAATCATTACTATACATTTTAGATAATAATTTTATGCTGAATTTGTGGGCAGAATTTGTAACCCTGACCCTGTTGCCACATGAAAAAGGCCATTACTAGTAAGCCAGGCACTGAAACCCTGCACCTTGGATTTTCATTTGTTACAGAGCAAGAAGAAACCAGATGAGCCCACCCAATTGGGATTACAAATCATCATGTAGCAAAGAGCAGAGAAAGACCGAGCGTGCCCAACCAACACCGGCAAAAGTAAAACCATTTATTTCATAACATAGTAAATTAAAGGTGTTTTATAGCTCTCTCTCTATATTTTCAACATTCCTGTTATTTCTTAAAAATGATGTAAATCTATCAAACTAAAAGCACAAAAGTAGGATCAAATGCAGCAAACACAAATATTAACACTTTCAATGAGGTCACAAAGTGAAATATTTTATCCCCAAAATGTAGGACCAATGCCATACATTGGCTTAGTTAGTACTCACTTTATATAGATTTCTTATATTATTGAGCCAGAAAAATCTGAAACAACAAAATGTTCTTTGAGCAAAACCTAAACCAAGCCAGTAGTTCAATTTATGGATTTCTGTGCTAAGAACAAACAAAAACAAACAATCAAACAAAACCATCTTTCTGATGCCAAAATCATTTTCCTCTGTAAAGTAAAATAAAGATTCATACTTTATGCTATTGAAATTCTATCATTTAGTGATTACAAAGCCAAAGAAAAAACAAAATGTTGAAACTCAAAACTGGTTTTCTTTTCACTCCCCCAAAAGGGAAAAGAAATGGCAACTTGAAACATTACTAAAATATATGGTACATAGATGTACAAAATTTAAAATTTGGCATAATAAAGCTAAAAGTAAATAAACATAATTTAAAGAATGGGATAGGATATAGTAAGAAATCACCAGCCCAGTGTTCACATTTAGTAGTACAAGAGATACTTTATATTTCCTTGCCCATATTGAAGCCATTCAAGCACAACTGCTGTAATATTTTGTCACTTCATAACCTTTATTTCACAGTCCCAATTTTAAAAGAACTTTACTCATCACCCCAACTCAAAACCAAATAGGCACATTTTAAGTGTGCTGCCACCAAGTGGCAATCCTGCTCTCATCCCTTGACCCAAACTGCAAAATTTTGGCTTTACCTGCCCAAAATCAATATATCTCTATTAACCTCCTTTTCTTTACAGACTTATGGGGATTCTTTACTAATTAACTTGCCCCTATTAACACTACAAAAACATCTACACTTATAGTCATCCAATAACACATTTCTTTGTCCACTAGTATAAATTCCTTCAGAGTGAAAATTCTAAGTAGAAACAGAGTTGCCTTCCATATGTGAGACATTAATAGCTACATTTAAATGGACAACCTCAAAGATTACATTTTACAACAACTTTTAAAGAAATGGCAACAGCTTATGGCAACAGCTAAGTACCTTTTCCACTAATTCTTAGCTTTTCTTTAAATTGTCATATGTGAATTGCTAAGCTCAGCATCAGAACCCCTTCTCAGCAACTTAGCCAAAACTTTGGAGTTCCCACAGACTCATGGAGCCCTCATGTGGGTTCTGATTACATCCAGAGACATTCCTTCGGTCTCACTAGTACATCCAGAGGTACCTCATCCAGGCTGCAGGAGTGAATTCATGACTCACATTGCCTCCTCCTCTTTCTTCATGTGATAGCAGAGGGCATCCAAGCCTCTTTTGCCATATCACTACAAGTAGCTAAGTTTCTACATTATTCATCTTTGTCCCAATCAGCCATTTCCCATAAGAGCATCTGGCAGGACTTGTTGAAACTAATTTCCATACAGAATTTAATTAGTTATATCGAGCTCTCAACTACCTTCACAAAATACTCCAATCTCCCACCTGTGTAAACTATTTCAACAATATCTTAAAACAAATTTTTAAAGCTTCAAAGATTGTTTTCTGGAGCCCCCTATATCTCTTACACTGAAACATCTTCTACCAAAAAAAGTTACATAATTTTATTGACTTACTCGTGTTTCCTGACAGGAAATTTTCCATATTGCTTTCTGGCATATTTTATAATCCATCTAAACACAAACAACTATATACACAGCCTCTATATTAAAAAAAAGAGAACATGAGCTGATTTTAAAAGCAGCATTAATAAATTGAGACCAGAGGTGTTTTTTCTTCTAATATAAAATATCTGAACCTGTCTTTTCCTCTTCTCATTTTCTGCTCCCTCAATCCTTCTCCTTTCCTCTTCTCCCACCAGCCTCTCCCCACTCTGTCCAGTCCTTTTTCAGGGCTTTCTTTTCTGTAGCCTGGGTGCCCCAGCATCCTCCTTCCACTTGTATTCCCAGAGATGAAGGCAGCTTATGACCTTCCAGGTCTCTGTCAGCTTTCCACTGCTATAACAAGATACTTGAAAAAATCAACTTAAAGTTAAAAAAGGGTTATTTTCACTCATGCTTTCAGAAGTTTCAATCCAAGACCATTTGGCTCTGTGGTGAGGCTGCACACCATGACAGAAGCACACGGTAGAGCAAGGTGCCCACCTCAAGGCAGCAAGGGGCAGAAACAGGAGGGCAGGTCCTGATATCCTGCTCAGTAACATAGCTCCTATGACATAACTTGCTTCCAGCAGGTCTCACCTCTTAAAACTCCCAGCGGCTCCCTATAGTGTCCAGCTGCAACCAAGCTCTTGACATGGGGGTTTAAGAACATCCAAACCACATCAACATCTACATATACCCTCTGCCTTGAAACTATCCTAGTCAGTCCTATAACTCACCCTGCTCCGTAAGAAAAAGACACAACTAAAACACAAATGTCTTTTGATTACAGAAGAAAAGGTTTAGTTTACACCCAGATGCTTAGAATCCGCATGTGTTTTCTCTCCCTCCTTCATTTCATTGCCTTTGCAGTGGATTTGGATATCTCAGGGTGAATGCTTCTAATACAAACTCAACCAATGTTTTATTTCCTCAAATGTTAGAGGATTGGACTAATCAAACTGTAAGACATCTTCCAGTTTAAAATTAATGGAGGCTTTCCTTAAAAAAAGATAAGTCCAAATAATGGCTAAGAATAATAAAATTTAGTAGGCTGTCTTTTTTGGACCACCTGTTGCAAACCAAAACCTATGTATGCTGTGTACTTATAGTAAGAGTAAGCAGTTATCATGTATTATATGCAAAACATTTTATATACATGACCTCATTTGCCCTCTCAAGGCCATTATGAAGCATATACTTTTGTAATGAGGAAACTAAAGCACAATAAGACTGAATAATTTGCTCAAGTTAACACACCTAGTAGTGGTAGAGACAGAACATGAGGCCAGTGAGTTGTCTATCATCAAGACCCTACCCTCTTCCCTCTACTCAGAACAGCTCTTCAAAGCCGCTATCATGGTCACAGTCCTGTGGGTAAATGAACATTTTTCTGTGAATCAAGTCAGCAAAGGGACATGCACAGATTCTAACTGTGGTTAGCTTTGCAGAGTGACTGTGTAGGAATATTTACATATTCCTATGTAAATATGCATCTGAATAAAAATGTCAAGAAAAGAGAAATGGAATTGCTTTAAGCAAATATTTTATCAGCAGAATGGTTTATATGAATTAAGAATTTATAGCAGAAATAGTATAAGAACAGGTTAATGTTATGCCATTAAATGTAAAAGTGGCCATTACAAATTACTTAAAATTTTTATTTCTAGAAAATCTTTTTCCTGTCTTCTTGCTCATTATTGAAATTTTATTTTCCTTTATAAAATATATTGTTCTGTATTCTGTGGCTTCTTTTTCCAAATTTGAAGTGGTTTTGGTTTTGGTTTTCATAGTACATGAATTGAACCCAGGGCATTTGCAATGAGCTATATCCCCCAAGCCTTCCTCCCACCCCAATTTTGAAACAAGGTCTTGCTAAGCAGCCAAGTTGCCCAGGCTACACTTGAGTTCGCAATCTTCCTGCCTTTGCATCCCAGAGTAGTGCGGATTACAGGTGTGTGCCACCATGTCCAGAGATCAGATACAAAAGGTTTTTAAGGCTTCAGCTTATTATTTATTTTTTCTGATGGTTCTTGCTAATTAGGTCTTATTTCTTTGCATGAACATGATTATTATTAGAGGGTTTTTTTTTTTCTGTAGAGAAAACTTACTTGTGGAAAGTCCTGAAAGCCTAGAAAGAAGAATTCTACAAATAATGATTTGTGTTTGCTCTGTCCCTGAATGGAGTTGTTACCAATAGTGGAAAGTTTTAAAGTTTTATCAGCTAGAGAGTTTTCAGGTCACTGAAATGATAATGACTTGATCTGCAGAGCTTTATGACAGGCAGCTTATAGTTGCCAGTTTTCAAGGAAGCTTTTTACTTTGTTAGGCCAGTGCTAAGGATTGAGATAATGTTCCCTCAGGCTCCCTGATGTGCAGAAGGAGTGTTAATTTTTATAGTACTGTTGCACAGAGGGTGTGGTGCCATGGACCCCAACTTTCTAAAGTCTTTTCCCATTGCTTATACTGGGTGGGCTAGGAGTGCTATCTGTCAAATCCATGAGGCCTTAAAAAGTGATACATAGTTTCACTAGAAAATGTTCCTATAGTGGTAGTTAGGCTCCCCCTCTCTTGATTCCCTCCTTTACCCACTGCTAGGCATAACTGCTTTTTACTTTCTTGAAAGCTTGTGAGTGAGCCAGAAAAAGATATCTCAAATTTTTACTCCACATATTTGTTCTTAGTTTTCATATTTGTGTTCTGGCACCTTACCCATTATTTTGAGCAAGTTATTCTATAACATTTATGAAACAATTCATGTGTATATATAGGCTGCACTCAAATGTTTATAATACTATGACACTGATAGTTGTTACTAAGACCAAATGGGATTAGCTATATAAGTAATTTAAACTTTGGGTGCTACACAAACATTAGCCATGCATTTACTCATTTCTTAACTCATTCAAAAATATTTACTTAAAAAATGAATCAAAACAAAAACACTTGCTTATTAAATGCCTACTGTATTTCTAATACCATTCTAAGTACAAAAGACAGTAATGATAGAGAAAAGTGGAGAGGAAGAGGTAGAGATGAAGAACTCATACGAAGTGACAGGGCATCTCAGTTCCTGAGCTCTACCTACATAGGGAAGCCAGATTACACATTCCGATTCAACATCACTGGTCTTCTTTGGCCAAACAGGACTTGAGTAAACAACATGAGAGCACCTTCAATGTTTAGGATGCCTTGTGAATTAACAAATGTAAAACCAGAGTCACAGGAACCTCCACTGCAGGATCAGTAGATGAGGGGTTGGGGTAGGAGATTGTTGTTTTTCACCATAATTCTTCCAAAAATTCTGACTTCATATCATGTGTATATAGTATATTCCTTTGTGAAATATAATAAAAAAATTCCAGAATCATACTATTGACTAATGAAATCTACTGAGTAATAGGGATGTATGTAGGCAGGAAAGACCTAGGGTTTCCGTCAATCCTTCCCAGGGATTTTCTAGAACTGGGCATAAATTCCAAAAGCCCTCTATATTTGTAAGTGAGTAGTTGAGCAACTAGATGGATGAATGAAGAGAAGTCTTGTTAAGAAAGGCAGTATGGGTAGTAGTTAGGACTGGAACAGATGGCCTGCATGGAAACTACACAAATACTGCCCTTCTAGAAGCCCATATTCCCTTGCCAGAGTGGAGGCTTTGGCTTAACTGAGCACCAAGTAAACTTCAACTTCCACTAGCCCTCTTCTCTGATCATCTTTATAGAGTAAAAAGTTTACTCAACTGTATGGAGATACTTTAAATTAAGCACATAGATGTGGAACTAGATGCATGGGCTTAAATCTTGACTTCTTACCAACACAATGAACTTGAACAAGCTTCCTTCACTTTCCTTGTAAATAAAGTAGAAATAAAGTATGTATTCAAAAATGTGTTGTGATGATCAAATGAGGCATATATGCAATCTACTACTGACAATATTGCTTTCAATAGTAACTAGTCAATCGATGTTTGCTGCCTTCCCCATATTCACTTTGGGCACACTTGAAAAAAAATATATATTGCAGTTTGCACAGTGACAACTGCACTGTGTACATGAGTTCTGCCTCCATGGGACAGAGAATTGGATGACAACATCTGAAAGCCCTTTCCAAGTGACAACAGCTCTGCCATACATTGATTCAAAACTACCATAAGTGAATTGGAACAGCTCACTCCTCCTTGAATATAAAGTTGTTTTGGCTCCAAACTAAAATAGTAATATTGCAAAGCCTTGCTCTAAAGTTTAAATGAGATAGTGCAGACAATGGTATTTTCATTTTAAAGCACTATCCAACTAGAAGATATTGAAGTAATTGGAAAGCATAAGTCTGGACTAAGGGTCAGAAATCTAGTGAGTAAGAGGAAAAAGATTCCTTAATGCTTTTACTGTTCTGGGGAAAAGGGACAAATGGGCCTTATCTACCTCCTGTTTGTTGCTTGATCCTCTTCCCACCTTGATGACTGAAGTATGGCAGAGCCTGCTGTAGGCTGTCAGAGAAGGTCAGCCCAGTGGAGCTCAGAGGTGTCAGTCTTGACACTGTAGAGCTTCTGAATCACTCTCAGCAATCACTCCCCTCTGGCCTCCTTGTTAATGCGAGAAAAACCAACTCTGATTTGTTTAAACCACCAAAATCCATCTGTGTGTACATGTGGCTGCACACAATCCTGACAGGAGAAGATCCTATCTTCTTTTCCTCGATCTTCAGAAACAATGCCAATATACTGAGTACATTTATCTAAAAGTGACTCCAAGTTTATTTAGAGTAGTGAGTTTTCCTGAGAAAAAATATGAAGAATAGCATAGTGGAAGGTGTGGCTTCCTACAATTAAAAATACTCGGAGTGTCCTACTTGCAGAAACACCCTATGTAAAATGTGGTAAGAGTGAGAAAGGGTTTTCACTGAGTGCTCTCCTGGAAAGCTTTCTTCCTTAATTGTCCCTTACAGAAATGCACAACTTAGATGAAGGTCACGTATGAGGTAAAAATATATCCTACACTCCCAGTTTACTGTCCTCTCCCAACCTTGCTTGAAAAGCAAAGGTAGTTTACCTACAAGCTGAGTTTTTCTGGGTTCCATGGCAAAGAGCTAGCTTTATCACAGAAGCGTCCACAAAAATTTCACTTTTCAACTAAGTCTCCAAGTATGTCATTCTCCAAGCAGCTGGCATTGGCAACAAGATATCCATTCTCTCTACCAGGGTGCCATTGATGTCTGAAAATCACCATGATCATTCTCTTGGTCAGGAAATGATCCAAAAATTCACACTCCCAAAGTTCTTATTGAAAGAGAGAGAAACCAGAGACCAGAGTTCTCCTCCTGGAGTATAACTCTCAGAGAGCCCAGCTCTGCCCAGCTCCTTTGGCCACGCATCCACAGGATGGCAGAGGAAACAGTAGTGCCTATCACTCTGGTGAACCTCTGCCCACACATTCCACCCTGTGCCGACAGCATTAGTGGTCTTTCTTGAACCCTTTATTCCATACTGAAACAGAAGGTTCTCTGCACTGATTTGAGCTATGTAAGTTTCTTTCTGCTCCTTCATGTGGAATCCCTATCAGATCTTAGCCACTTAAACTCCACAGAAAATTATATATTATCTGCATTTTCCCCTGCTCAAAAAAAGTTAATTCTTTTAAAGTTTAAAAGCCCTCTTGTGCCTAGAAAGTTCAAAATCTATTAGCATGGAAAATCTGCTATATTCTGAACCCTTGGAACACCTCCCATCATACTTCCCATCACTCCAAAGTGAAGCCTTGGCATTATATTATTTTATTTTCCTGCTATTCAAACAGTTTCACAACTTGAGGAGCCTGGCCAGCTTCCTATAGTCAAGATAAAGGGATACATTTGTCAGGACTATTTTATAATAGTAACTACCTGAGCAGCTGTTTCATATGGTTTCTCAGTATGTGCTTTAAGAAACCATGATCTTGAGCTCTGGGATAGGTCCAGGGATTTGCCTTTTTACCAATGTAAAATTTGTTTTTTAACGGTCTAACAAGTTTGAGAAATGATAAACAGTAATGAGGGAAAATTCTCATATTTTGATTCTACTCAAAAAATACCTGCTACTTTGTTCTTCAAAACCTAACTTGAACTTTTCACCTCCCAGAGCCTCTCACCAGTCCTTAGTGTCCTCCACACCTTCAGTTGAAACTAGGTAGGCCATCCTAAAGCCATGTAATATTTAACCTTTGTGTAACTGAATTTATCTTATTAATCCATGGGCTTTACAGGAAAGTGTGAGTCGGATATGCTTGGAGAAGTGCTTTCAAAATGTAGATACTGAGGTCTCTTTGCTCCTATCAACATCATCCAGCAGATACAGGATGAGCCTTATGCAGCTATAGCTTGAAAACAACTCTTCAGGTTATTCTGGTGAATGCCTACCACTCTCTTACCCCTACTTCACACCACAATTCTTCAGAAATTCCATCACTGGTTATATTATGAGATCCTTTAAGTCAAGAATTCTCAGATACTTGTTTCTAGCTTGCACATGGCTTATTTCATCATCTAGAATGTGGTAAATTGAGTGTTAAATTTAGTATGTTATTTTTATATGAATTACTGATGATTAATTGAATAATACAAAATGAATTGCCTTTTCAGTGGCCAATAATTAATTTCTATTCAGCTTCTATTCATAGACCATATACTCCCACTCTGCCTATTTGTTTAAAACCCTGACATGTGTCAGGAATTTACCTATTTCACATGTGGAAATGCTACTGCTGACACTGAAATTCGACAACTGGTCATGTAACTTGGTCTGAGTTTGAAAGCCTAAGCACTGATAGCACTGATGGCCAAGGGTGACAGATGTCTCTACTCAAGCAGAAACAGCAAATTCATTCTTCTGCCACTGTTTTATTCTATGTGGACTCTCAGTGAAGTGAATAATGTTCACCCACATCGGTGAGAGAAACTTTTACTTTATCTACTGATCAAATGCTAATCTTTTCCCAGAAACACTCTCAAATACACTGAGAAATAATACTTAGCAGCTACCTAGCCACCCCTTACTTCACTCAAGAAGACACATAAAATTAGTGATCACACAGTCAAAACAAATATCACTTAAATTGTAAAACCTGGAAGATGCCTTGGTAACCTTAGCTTTCTATTGTCCTCATTGCACAGATAAGGGACTGTGTCCAAGTGTTTTATAGATCTTTCCATCTGGTTAAACCACCAGCTGTCAAGGATCTATGGTTTTAAGAAAATAGATTGTGGGACATCTTAGCTTCCATAACTTCATGAGCTGATTCCTATAGTGAGTATCTACTGATGCACATTCCCACCTCTCCCATTGGTTCAGTTTCTCAGGAAAATTCTGAACTGCTACATATGATGACTCCTGGGTCTTGTCATGTGCTAGAGGTTTTCATGGTCCACTGGGAGTCAGATTGCCTTCTTTTATGCCCAGCTCTTCCACACATCAGCCATGTGGCTTTCATTTTGCCCTTTCACCCCTTTAGGTTTGAGCTTCCTCAACTGTGAAATAAGTCTTTAGCTAGCTAATGCTCCCCCACCTCACTAAAAAGACATAGATTCTTCTTTGAAATGTTTTCTTGGTGAAGTCACTAGAGAAAACTATGATAGTCATAGAGAGGCACTGTAGTAAAGTGGTGCCTTCCAGAAGCTTTAAATAAAGATGACTTTAATGGCCTTCACAGGCAGTAGACACAGTTAAACAATCTAAGCTAAGTTCAAAGGTAAAAGCCTAAACACAAGCATTTCCAGCATATGGCTCCTATTTCCACCATCTTCTGCCAAGCTCTCAATCAATCTCCTTCCTCTTTATCCTTGGTTAGTAGCTGCCAAAAATTTAATATAGTTCCCTATCACCTTCATTCTCTCTTCTCCCCCTTCTAACCCTGACCCAATAAGCCAGGAACTCCTGAAAAACTGGTTTGGTGAATATGTTGGGTGGGGACCTTTATTCTATCAACGCTAAGTGGTTTTCAGAAACCACTCAGATTCATGTTAGAGACAAAGGAACATAATAAAAGGACATGATTTGGATTAAGTTTCAAGACAGGTGTAAACATCATTCCTTAATGATGAGAAAGGGGTGAAGGCAGAATCCCACTGGGAGGAGCCCTAGAAGAAAGGAGAAACAGAGCCACTTAGCTCCTAGGCTGAGAGTTCCAGAAAAGCTGACACAAAGATGTCCACTCTGAATGTGGACATTTTTCTAAGCTGAAGGGTAGGTGGTTACCAGGCAGTAACCAGAGGCTGAACTCAAAGTTTCACTAGTTTCACTACAGAAAGTGTTGCAAGGGCAAGATAGGTAAAAGGTGATACTATTGAAGGTTTTTTTTTTATATAAAACTGTTGTGCCTCTTGACCTGTATTCTTTCTACATTTAATCTTCCTGACCAAATTAAAAGCAGATTTAAAAGATAATTGCTCTAAATCTCTGCTTCCCTGTATGCAGTTCATCTTCACTTGTCCATAAAAATGTAAAACCATGAAACACTAATAGTGAATGGCAGAGAGAAGTGAAAGAGACTAGTCTTATAAGGGTGCGTAAGTTCTAGAAATGTGTTAGAATCACTTTTGAAATCACTTGAAAGACTTAGTGTCAGTTTAGTTCTTTCTGGGAGGTGCTTCTCAAACTTGAGTGTACACCAGGGCCACTCAGGGTATCCATGAGAACACAGATGGAAGCTGGGTGCCTGTGATCACAACTCTGAGAGGCTCAGCCAGGAGAATCCCAATTTCAAGCTCAACCTAGGCAACTTGTGACTTAGTGACACCCAGTTGCAAAATTAAAAAGTTAAAAAAAAAAAAGGCAGGGGAGATAGCTCAGCACAAAACCCCTGAGTTTAATCCCTAGTACAAAAAAATGAGTAAGTGAATAAATGAATGAATGAAGAGGGAAAGGAAGGAAAGAGAGAGGAAGGGAGGGGAGGAGGAAGAGAGGAAAGGAGGGAGGGAGGAAAATGAGAGAAGGAAAGATGGACTCTAACCCTAGCAGGATGTAAGAATGCCTTTCCATCCAGATCACAGATGGTATCCATGCCACAGAGTTGTCACTGGCCAGATCATTTCTTGACTGATAGCCTACTTCCATCCAAACTATTTTTCCCTACTTCCTACATGGGCTAAGGAATGTAGTTTCCATTTTTGACCAACAGAATGATGAACTGATGTAGGAAGCAATTCAAATACATGGCCAACACTTGGGGAAATGATGGGTAAAAGTATTTCTCTGCTTTTCGAAACAAAATCTATAATAGGTTTTGTCTTAACCATTCACTGAATGGAAGATTTCAAGTCTATAGTAAATGTTATTCATGTCTTAAAAATAATACACAGTTGGGCCAGAGACTTAGCTCAGTAGTTCCAGCACCTGCCTACCAAGCACAAGGTCCTGAGTTCAATCCCCAGGAACCATATACAACAATGCCAGGCATGGTGACTCATGCTCACCACTAATCAGTACCACATACCACAATGCTGGGCATGGTGGCTCATACCTGTAATCCCAGCACTCAGGAGACAGAGGCAGGAGGATTGCTGAGTTCAAGGCTTGGCTGGGCTACACAGTGAGTTTAGGGCCAGCCTGAACTACACAGCAAGACCCTGTCTCAAAAAAAAAAAAAAATACCACATAGTTTCCATAAGGGTCCTTCCTTCCTTTCTTCCTTTCCTCCTTTTTCTTCCTCCTTCCCTCTTTACCTCACACCCTGTTTCCTTCCCCTATTCCTTCCTCATTCATTCCTTCCCTCTCTCCCACTTTCTTTCCACTCCTCATCCTTCCCTTTTTTTTCTCACATGCTTGTTTCCTTTCTTCTAGAGTCATCAAGTCAAGAATTTTAAAAAACAAAATAAATTGATGAAGCACAAGTTGTAACCCATCTCAAGGCTAACGGAAGGCAGGGAGGCCCAACTTGGAAAGTTCCTCACCATTCCTTACTCCTGTACCTCAGGCTCCATCCATGCCACCATAATTGTAAGATTTAGGGTTTGGCCAGCGCAGAACAAGGATAGTTATGAAAGTCAGGGAAACCATCCATCTCATTGGCAGTGGCATGCATCACTCCAATGCTCTAAGCCCTATGTACACACATTATTTTGTGTGATTTATGGTCCTAATTAGATCCCAGTGGCAGTATTCTATCAGCTAACAATGCATATCCTAATCACCTTTTCTTCATACAAATGATTTCCTTAACTTTGCATGCATAACTTAACAGCTTTTATTTTAAAAACTCGTGTTAACAGCTTTCCTGTGGTAACCAGTAGGGGTGCTATGATAAGAATCTAATTTGCTGTAAAAATGACTCATTTGTCAAATAAGCATTAAAATAATTGTTCCCCTTTTGACTGTTACCCTGCTGTTTCCAGTCATTTTCCAAAACTAAATTATTTACTCATTTGAAAGTTCAGCTGTGCATATTTTAATTGATATTCCCTCATAGGACTCATATTGTTAATGACAATAATTAACCCGAAAAGGCTGCTAAATAATTATGCTGGAAAGATATGAAGTATTTGCACAGAAAGTAAAATCAGCATTTGAAAAACTATCAAAATATAAAACTTTCATATTTTATGGCAAAGCATGGTAATAGTTCATAATCAAATTAAAGAGAGAAAGGGAAAATGTAGATTGTATGATTTGATGCAGAATATTTTATGTTTTCAATAAAGAAAAGTAGTCTAGCTAACAAGATTACTCTGTCATCTCAGTAAGCTCCCAATATTACTACTCTAGCTGGCAATATAAATTGTTATCTGACACTTAGCATGGCTTGAAACTGGAACAAACTAGTGCTTAATAATAAAACCTAACACACATTCACCACCTCTCTGTTCTATATAAATCTTCCTTATGATGGGCTCAACAAGCTGCACACATAAACAGCAAAGATGCCAAACTAGACAGTTTTACCCCTTTCCCAAAAAAGGCAGTCAGTAATCTCTCAGTTTGTGAGAAGTTCCTCATAGACAAAGCACCTCATTCTCTGGGGCTCAATAAGAGCAGAATTCAGAAGAAGCTCTTGGAACCCTGTCAAATTACAAAGACCAGGAAAGGACCATAGATGGTTTTAGACTTACTGCTGAATGGTCTTCTGCTAATTCTATGGGCTTCTAGTTCCAGAATTCACAAAGCTAGTAAACCAAAGGACATAACTAAAAGCCATGTACCCACATAGAGTCAGGACTGCTATACTCATCAGAGTTAGGAAGTGATCACCAAGACCCAGCTATATGTATTATGTAAATGCTTTGAACTAAAGTAAGAAGTATGTTATAAAGCATAGAGCTTTAATGAAGGTCTCCATAGATATTGCTACATGCTTCCATATGTCAAGAATAGTCAACTGGACATTAAACTATTAGCTTCTGCCAATATCTAGAACATATAAACAACTCAAAAATTTAAACTCCCAAAATTAAAATACCCAATCAAAACTTGTCAATTTAAACAAATACACACTTCTCAAAAGAAAAAATTAAGACAGCTAATAAGTACATGAAGAAATATTCAGTATATTTGGCCATGAGACAAATGTAAATCAAGACAACACTGAGTTTCCATCTTATATCAAAAAGAATGACTATCACTCAGAACTCAAAAACAAGTGTTGGCAAAGTCGTAGGCATAAAGGAATGCTTTTACATTGTTGGTGGGAATGTAAACTCATACAACCACAATGGGAAAAGCATGAGATTCCTAAAAAACTTAAAAATGGATATTCCATTTGGCCTAGCTATACCTGTTCTGGGTATCCTCCTAAAAAATTAAACAAATCATATGTCAGTGATACATGTATATCCATGTTTTAACATCATTTATCATAGCTACATTTTGGCATCTGCCTGTGTGCTCATCAACAGATCAATGGATGAAGAAAAGGTAATATAAACTGTGGTGGACTAATTGGTCGGTCAACGTGAGTGGGAACACCCAGCAGAACTGAGTCAGCGTGATTCCAGGGATGGAAAATCCACCTGAGGACTGTTGCTAGAACAGCATGCCAGGAGACTAGTAGATTGCATGCTGCAGATTTCCCAGGAGAAGCTTTGTTGTGGCTGGTTTTCCTGATATGAACTCTGCTGTTCTCACCGAAAGAGCTCAGGTCCCACTGGGGCTGACTGCTGCTTTTCTCAGGGGAGTTCTGCTCTTTGCCTCTGTCCTGAGTGTCACTTCTTAACTCCAGTGCCGACCCCTCTGCCTTCTGGGGCAGACCCTGCAGCCTTTTGGTGCAGGTTTTCTAGCCTGCAGCCTCAGCTCTTGGATTCTGAAGCACAGATTCTTCAGTCTTCCATGGTGGATTCTGCAGGCTCCTGACACTAACTTCCATAAAACACTGCTGAGGGCTCTAGGCCTCCAGTTGGATATGTGTGGAACACTGCTGTGGGATCCAGCTTTAGGCTGGATTCTTTGGATCTCGAGCCTGTAGACAGATCTCTTGTACTCTTCTGCATTTGATTTTGGGGGTAAATATTGTAAGACACTTTGATAAATTTATATGTCCTGTATTAATTTATTCCCTTCCAAACTCTGACAACATAAAAATAAATTTGAGTCACTTATAGAAAAAAAAATTGGTGCATCTTGAAATCATAAAAAAGCTAAATATTGCATACATTCTTGTCTATCAGAAACTCAAATTATATTTTATTTTTAACACTTGAAATAGAAAAATAAAAGTTGATAGAAAATTGTGAGGTATACTTTATGCAGACTGGAATGGGATATGGAAAAAAGGGAGAGAGGAAAATGAGGAGGGGAGGTGGAAGTAAAAATTATTAACATTAGATCTCTATATTTACAAGTTTCTCAGATGACTGTAGTTATTAAGTATTACATATGTGTGTGTGTATGATTCCTCTGGCATTACTTCAGCTCCATTTATTTTTATCTTACAGGTGACACTACTGCTAGCATAATAATGTTATAATAAAAGTGATTATAATACTTTGTATTTATATCATTCTATTTACTTTTACTCACAGGTGCAAAATGTAATGCTAATGGGAAATAGGAGAATAATTTATGAATACATAGTCAGCCCTACTTCCACAAATATCTTCTGTAAGCACTGGATACATGACATAAATGATATACAGAAGGAAAGGTGAATATATCCTACTTATGCTTGTCAGCAAATAAAACTGCAACTTGTATAAAGAACAAGATTTAAATGTATATTTAGATGGCTCATTATATTGTTTCTTTAATAATCATTCTTTACATATACATTAATTTAGTAACTATTTTGTATTTAGCATTGGTAAAGTTGTGATCAACAAAATAGACTCCCTTCAGGTTGCTTAAAGTGACTTTATTTCCAGCCAACGTAGTATAGAATGAGAAAACTTGATGTATCCTTCTCTTGAGATCTGCAGAACAGTACAAAGACATAATGAAGATCAATAGTAGGGTAAATATTTCCGAAGCTAATATCATTGTAAAAAGGAGACTAAAGTGCTATTACTATGGGAGCTGACCCTGAACTTGGGGAGGAGGAGTAACAATAAAGATAATCATAAACCATAGACAAGAAGAGTTGATCACTGATTGGAGAGACATGTGATAGGACACTTAAAACTAGCCTATCTAACAAAATTAGAAAATATGTGAGATAATCTAGTATTAAGAAAAGAGCTGAAATTAGCCATAGAAAAAGGAATATAGACAGATAAAATTAATTTTATAAAACTATATGAAAATACTATAAAATAGTATTTTAAGCTATTGAATTGAAATTGAAGTAATAATATTGTTTTAAAAAGACAAGAAATTGTGAAACAAGAACAGGTAGAAATAATATAAGACCATGTGAGCCTAAAAAAAGAACCAATTAGAAATCTTGGAAATAAAAAAGTAGTAAATTACAAAAGAAACTTATATAGATAAGTAAAACCCCAAACTGGACAAAATGAAGACCAGAATTTTGACACTGGAAGAGTTCAATAAGGAATTCATCCATTGGAAAGCACAGAGAAACAAAAGTTACATGTAAGAAGAGCTAAGAGATATAGGCTATGAAGTGAGATGCCCTTATATAGGGCTCAGTAAGCTATGATTCATGGACCAAAGCAAGCTGTCTGCTTGTTTTTATACAGCCTGTGAGCTAAGAATGGTTTTTATTTCTAATAGTAGCAGGAAAATCAAAAGAAGAGCAATATTCTGTGACATGTTAAAATTCCATTTTCAGAATCACTAAGGAAAGCTTTATAAGAACAGAACCATACTGGTTTATGTTTTATGAGAACTCTCAACTACATGGTAGCATTGAGTAATTTAAACAAGAACACAATGGCCCACACAATCTATTTATATTTACTCTTTGGCCCAGTACAGAAAAATTTTCAAATTACTGCCCTAAATTCCAGTTTTGCAAAGGAAGAAAGGAGTTGTACAGAAAATATATATGAAGGACAATAACTGAGAATTTTCAAGAATTAAAGAAACACTTGATAGTGAGAGAGATTTAATACTCTGCTTCTTAACTGTTCCTTATTTTAAGGATATTGATGTGACATTTGTCAGGCCATCACTAAATTTTACAAGCTAAAGTTCAGTCAATTTTACTATTTCACTGAACTGACCAATTAATTGGACAACTCATCATTTCAGTCAACTATATGTTGTTGGTTCACTGAAATGATTGCTAATTCTGTTCAGCAATAACCAGAAACTCCAATCCTATAAATCTCAAACATTCTCTGAGCTTCTATCCATTCACCTTCCTAAATTTCTTCCTTTTCTTAATATACTGTCCTGTGAATAATCTTGGTCACTCAATTCCTTCTGCAAGGCATGGCCTTTCTATCATTCTTCTCTTTGTGATCTTTCGATTTATAATCTTTCATCATTTAGTTTAGATGTTTTCTTTTTCATTCAATCTAAATACTCCAAATGTCTTTTGTGTATCTTCCAAGTGCACTATTGGACACAAAAGAGACAAATCTGACCAAGTAAGAGCCCTTGCTCCAAAGATCTTACTGATTCTTACAGAAAAGCAAACATAATATTAATGCATAGTTATTATGTATTGAAATACATAATAGTAAGAGCCAAAATCAAGAAAACACATGAGGACATGTAATATCTGAGGCCTTGCTGTAAGCAGGGAAAGTTTATTGAGGAAAGAAGATCTTAGGTCAGACTTCAAAGGTAAACAGGAGTTGACTGGCCAAGGTGAGAGAGAGACTCCTAGGAAGAAGACATATCATGTGCAAAGACCAGGAGGTAAGAGTATGTATAGAATTTCCAAACTATGAAGTTGGAAAGTAGAAGCTAAAGAATAGGTAGTGAGTTATAGATAAAGGTGGCAAGACCAACAGGAGACACATCATTAAGAAACATTTTAAGTCTTGCCAAGAAACATAGAGATTTTTCACAGGCAAAGGGGAAGGTTTTAAACAGCACCAGGAAGCAGGGACTGTGATCATTTTTGGATTTTAAAATATAGGAAATTACAGAGCTGACATGACAGCTTGGTAGGGACAACATGGGCAAGGATACAGGCAGATGAATTAACTTATTCATAGGAAGCTGAAGGAGTTGATATATTATGCCCTTCATTTTTCTGTGAAATCAAGCATAATACCATCTAGTAAGAGAAGTGAGCAAATAGTAGCTGGAGAGAGGATTTTTGTCATGATAGAATAAAGACACAAGAGCTTTTATTCTAGTTTTATTCTAATTAGCTAATTAAAAAGAGCTAATTAGAATAAAAGTTCTGCCAAGAACATTAAGATTGGAGACCTTGAGGTTTCATCAGCTCCCTCTATTCAATAACCTGGAATGGAAAAGACAGTGAGCAGATCAAGAATCTACCAGAGTTTTTCTTGGCATATGAAGGGTGATCAAAAAATACAGTGAATACTCAATTTTTTTTTAAGGTGTTACAGCAGGACACACTGCCATTAGTCCTCCTCGAAAATACTCCCCCTCTCTTTGAGCACACTTATCCTATCATTATTGTCACTTCCTGAAGCAATTCTGGAAGCCCTCTTTCATCTTCTCTTTTGTTGTTGTGGCTGTGTAAATGTCTTTAACCAATTCAGAACATTTACCTTTTATGGTCATTTTGGCTTTAGAGGTGAGCCAGAAGTTTCACAGTACCAGATATGGTATCAAACATGGTGAGTGAGGTACATGAGGACATTCCATAGGTTTTTACAACTCTGCCTTTCTGTTGGGTGGTACCTGAAGGCAGCAGTAGCTGTATTTTTTAATCTCACTTCATGAAGATAATCATGAAAAAGAACTTCCAGAATTGTTTGAGAAACTGGCAAAAAAGATGGGATAAGTACATTTGGAGAAAGGATGATTATCTCTAGGAGAATTAATGGCAGTATGTCTTTAACCCTGATACACTTTTAAAATTCAAACATTATGTGTTTTGATCACACCTGCTATATGATAAGGAAAACACAAATGAAACCTAGGCAGTGAAGGGACTTTCAAAAGATCGTTTAAAACGCATTGTGGAACCAGGGTATGTAGACAGGAAGGTGAAGATGAGAGGAACCAGAGCACTAGAAGGCTAGAAAATGCTCTGTGAATTGAATGACAGGATCAGTGATAGCCCCAGAAGGGTAGCAAGATTGTTATATCAGTGTTTTATCAGTAGAGCAACAATATAGGACTACAAAGCCTAGAGAGTAGCTATAGGAGAAAATAGATGAAAGCATGCAGGGGCTAAAATTAGGAACTGAAGTGACGAAGCAGCTAAGTGGCCAGAGTAGTAGATGATTGTCACATTGATGAAGTTTGAGCCCTGTATCTTTTGAGGTCTTTGCTTGAAGACAGAGAAGGAGAGTGAAGAAAATGCTGATACTTTTATTGAAAAAGAAGGAATAATGGAGAAGGTTAAAAAAATTACAAGAAGTAGAGGGTAGTATAATTGAATGGTGTGAGAGTCAAAGTAGAAAAGGCAAGTGTGTGTGTGTGTTTGTGTGTGTGTGAGTGTGTGTGTGTGCTCAAGTGTTCTCTTGATTTTGATTCTGGATGGAGGGTAGAAACTAGCAGAAATCATATGGAAATGACAGATTTTTAGCTGACCTATAAAATGGATACAGATTAGGGAAGAAATTGAGACTATATATGAAGGAATGTGTATGTATGTATTATATATATATATACACATACATTTATATATGTACTTACAGTCCCATATATTTGTGTGTGCATGCATGTGTGTGTGACAAAAATTACAAGGCCAGAGAAGAAGAGGACTCTAGATAGATAAGGAGAGTGGAGTTTATATCATTTATTCATTCATTCACATCATGAGTGCCTTGCAAGGACCATGCCATATATCCAATGCAAATATATTTAAGCAGAGAAGACATGTAGTCGCAACCCCAGGAACTCATCATCCACCCATCACAAGCTATCTTAAAGCTCATTGGAACCAATCCTGACTTTCTAAGAAGCCAAAATTTTGGGGAGACTTTAACTCTTGACAGTTCACAGTTCACTGACACTTTCCTGAGCAAACACGTTGTCCGTGTGAAGACACTGACTCCATGGGTCTCCTACAACCAATCCCAATGCAAAGCCAGAGGAAAAGTGGCACAACTATGGGCAACTCCATGCAAATGCAAGGAAAGGAGATCCACTGCAGGTGTCTGAGTTTCTGTCTCTACCAAACACTTGTTTTAAGAGCCAACATGGAACAATGAACAAACTAAATATGCACAAACATCATCACTTCATGAACTTCTCCACCATATAGACAATTGCACATTATGTGACCATCCTCCACCAAATTAAAAGCTCTTCAAAAGCAGGAGTCCTGCTTTATTTTTTGATAACAATATACTTGCCCTAATGTCTAGCACAGTATGCACTAGATGCAAAATATGCACTAAGCTGAAAAGAACTGAACCCAACAACTGACATTTGTATATTTAACAGTTGACCAGGTAGCTTCATTTAATTACCCTAGGGTTGTAAAAACTTTGTAGGGTAACCAATCACATTGCTCCTCTTGGTAAAAGCTCTCTACTAAGTAGAAGCAGTGTAATATTTCTTTATGTTGCATATAAGAAAAATGAGGTTTAAAAGTGAAGTGACCTGTCTTTGGTGGCAATTATAATTAGCTACTTAGTGGAGACAAGACTATGACCTATCAAATCCTGGCAGTTTCTGGCACAAAATGTTGCAGGCAGAAAAAAGTTGAGAAAGAAGGGGACAGTGATATTAATATTATATAGCATAACAATATTGATGATACCATCTTGATAACCTGTTACTAATAACATTAATCATTCATTGCCACTCTATTCCATACCAGACTTCCACTTATACAATCTCTGATAGGAAAACCTGTAGAATGCCTGTCACTATTCCACATCACACATGAAGAAACTAAGAATCATAGAGCTTAATTAACCTGCCCAAACCTACAGAACAAGAGTTACTGCAGCTGTGAAGTTCTGAGTTCTTTCTTCTTTCCCATTCTGCCTCGTCAGTGAGTCCCTGTACTCTCTCTTAGCTAAATCTTCAAGCCTAAGTATTCTGAAATCCTTGGTTGGAAAAACTAGTGACACTCTTATGATGTCAGCCACACTTACTGGCCATGAATCTCTATTTCTTACATGATAAAGAAGTGAACAAAACAAAAAGAAAAGATACTCAGTCATTCATTTTCTACTCAATACTTAGTGAATGCTCACTGTATGCTGTTTGCCATTCCAGACATCAACTGAGGTGAAGCAGACAAAATCCTGACCCTTTAGGCTGTCTCTTCCAACTAATACCTGTGCACGGTGGTCCCTGATCCTACTACAGACAACGCCCTCTCCCACCCACATGCATACCCCTACACACACATAGAGCTATTGCCACTGCTGCAGATGGCACTCAGGACCCCAGGGCCCTAAGTCCTGACAAGAGGCAAGCTGCCTGTCATCAGAGCATACACAAGGATACCGTGGGACAGATTTTTATAGGGCCTAGAAAATGGTCCCCTTATGGCCATTTGAGAGAACTCACAGCCATCATTTCCATTAGTCAGAGGGATGTGCAGGGCAGTAAGGAAAGCAGATGGCAAGCAAGCACTAGAACACTTGGCTGGATCACACCTGCCCAAAGGAAAGTTGTTTAGCAGAGCCCAGCAGCCCACAGGCTGTGTCTGAATCCAAGGGCTGCGTTAAGATGGTGCCTTTCAGCCTCGGCCATCTGAACACTTGTTGCCTTTTAAAGGGCTTTTGCAAGGCTGCCGCCCTCCTTCCTCAGGGCAATGCTCCTCCTTGCCAAGCTTATTTTAATGGTTCATCTCCAAAACAAGTGCAAAATAGTGTTGGCCTCAGATGAGTCCTCTCTCTCTCTCTCTCTGGCCACTGGAATACCATCTGCGAATTGAGTGGGAACAGTAAACACTGCAGGTTAAGTAACTCATTACTAATATTTTCCTTGAGCTTTAAAACTTTTTAAACAAACAACAACAATTGTATCATAATAACCTTCCAGAGGTTAACAGCTGGCAGGTGGTCCTGCTCAGTAGAAATGCAAACCAGACAGCTGTTTGATTATAAACTGTTGATTCTTATGGTGATCTGGGGAAAACTTCTTGCCGAGAAAGGGTCTTCTCTTAAAAATCCCTAATGAAACAACACATAAATGTCAAAATGACAAAAATAAGGAAGTGTGTCATAGACTAAGCATTTTAATGTCCTTTCTGGCTTCCTCCAGAGTGTACTCTGGACCTAGCCACATTTAATGGCACAGATTCTTAAAGAGGCGGTGCGCAGCATGAATTTTTATGACCCAAATAAAACTTGAAGAGAGTCACTTTCTCTGCCATAGTCAGTGTCCTCAGCAGATGTCTGGGCAGCTCAGATTTCAAACCAGTCACCAAAACCAGCATTTTACCTGGGACAGAGGCTGTGCAGAGTGTATATATGAGGATATAAGGGCACTCTGAGATATGTGGAATTATCCTGTCTGTCTCTAACCCATTAAGGCAGTGCAGGGATTCCCTTGAGATGCCTTAGCAAAGCTAGAGAAAATTCCATAGGCCGATAACATGGTTGTGGAAGGGTGGATGAAAAGTTTCTAATCGAAACCTTCCATTAGCACAAGGTCCCACAGATTGATGGCTATGACTATTTTCCTCCCCCATAAGATGAAATGAGACAGAAGAAAATCATTCTCTAAATTAGTATTTAATTACTGACCTATTATAATCAAAAATATTTCAGACAGTTCATTTTTTAAAAAGTTGAACCTCTTTATACTGAAATCGGTGACACATGATAAAATATAAAAATCTTGGGACTCCAAGGAGAAAGAAGCTATGTAATGCCAATCATTTATTTTTTAATAAAAAAGAAGGAACAAAAATGAAAAGTGTAAAAGAGAATTTTGCAGATCTTAATTTCATTGTTCTAAATTAGTCGGAAGATGAGATCACAGAGAATGAAAAGATTTTGTTTGTTTGACCCATATTTGATGGAGTGTCCTGGCCTGGCCCTACAGCAATAGTGGCTATGAGCCAAGTTAATAAGGATAAGATGCGTAGGGAGAAATGGAAGCACTCATCATACTTAGGCCTTGATGCTTTCTGCTCATGTCACAAAAAAAAAAAAAAACAGAACTGGACAATAAAGTGGTAAAAAAATTATTCAGAAAAATTATTGCAAGAAGGAAAAGGAGAGTTCAGTATAGAGCTAGGCTCAATTCCAAAAACAAGGAGGAAAAGTGGGAATTTATAGCCCAGGGATGGAAGGAAGGGAGGAGCTAATGGATGGAAAACTACTAAGAGGAAACATCAAGGATAAGGAAGGATGCTGGCTCAGCAAACCTCCAGAGCCTGTTGCTGAAGTCAGGCCAAGGCGATTCGATATCACCTGGGGGATGCTGGAGGGTGAGGAATCAGATCAGACATCCAGGGTGATCAGATATCAAATTGAAGGGATTCTGGCTAAATGAACTTAGCAGGATCTTTACTAAAACTGGACTATACAGAGATGAACACATGAGGCCCGAATCAAATCCTGACCAGGAAAAACATTCAGAAGAGCCCTTCTAAATTCTGTACAAAGAAGGATATAAAGGTGGTAGAGCTTCACTCTGATAAAACAGAATCTACAGCCCTTTTAGGCTTTTTATCCCTATACTGGAACTGGACTATGAGCTTCTATTCCTGGAAGCTCTAAAAGTAAAGTAAAATGTAATTTAATAAATATTTATTGAGGTTCAACATACAATATACATTCTGCTGGACAGTGTGGAGCTATAAAAATTAAGATAGTTCTAGTACTCCAGGAGCTTTCAATCTCCAAAGAAAGTAAAACATATGAATAATTAACTAGATGATAAAACACAAAGGCACAGAGACTATTTCTCTGTGCTTCAATGTCATGTTTGTTATATTTGTATTTATTATTTAGTTAGAGAGCTTCCAGGAATGCTGTGTGGGAAACGACTATGCTTGAACTGAGTTTTTGGGAAGGATTTCAATCATAAAGTTTTATTCCAAAGGTGAAGTAACCTAAGAAACATATGCAGAGAGTGAGAACTGGTATTTTATCACTATACACATTTTCTTCATCTTACTCCTATTCTTCTAAAAATCTAAGTATATTCAATATGGCTACATGCATTTTAATTTGGAGATTTTTTTCTGTTATGTACCTTTCTCTCTGAAATAGTTGTCTTCCCCGTAGTAAGCTACTCCAGGTACCTTACTATGGTAGTAGCTGCAGCTACCAACAATAACTACAGCTGTAAACCCACTTGTAGAGATTATGCCCAGCAACTGCTACTCTGCTACTTATCAGGCCTTCCAGGGTCACTGGTACACAAAGGTGGTATTTACATTTTGGCATTCCCTTTTAAAACTTTTCTTCTGGAATATGGGGAGATCTGGGGCTCCTTTCATATTACTGTGCTCTTTTTGTTTTGGTTTGGTTTGATTTAGTTTTGCCCTTTCTCTCCCATCCTTCTCCATTACCTTCGGGTCATTCCCATCATGTGGCTCACTTCCCATTCCACCAGAGTTACGCTCTTGTGAAAAGCTGTAACTCTTTGTTTTTGTTTTTGTTTTTGTTTTTGAGACAGGGTCTTGCTTTGTAGTTCAGGCTGGCCCTGAGCTCACAATGTAGCCCAGGCAAGCCTTGAACTCAGCAATCCTCCTGTCTCTGCCTCCCAAGATCTGGGATTACAGGCGTGAGCCACCATACCCAGCAAGAGCTTAAAGCCCAAAGGATCTCAAGAGAAATTCCATGGCTGATTCATTTAAATCCCTTCTACTGGTCTGCTTGGGGCACCTTACAAAACATAGACAGATATATAACAACTTTTTTTTATATTTGGGAAGTTAGAAGTCCATAGTCAAAGTGTTGGTAGGGTTGACTTTGACTTGCAAATAATTGTCTTTTCTCAGTATCTTTACATGGTCTTCTGTCTGTGTATCTATTTTCTAATCTCTTCTCAGAAGCACTCCATTCATATTGAATTATCTCTTTAAAGATTTTCATTTAAATATAATCATATTCTGAGCTACTGGTGTTTAAGACATCAACATAAATTTAGAAGATGCTATCAAATGCATAAATTCTTATCAGTACCTAAATCACTAGAATTTTCTGATTATCCACTTCTATCACTCTAAGAAGAGAATCATAAAGGATGTCATGAGTCCTTTGAAGTTCTGTAAGAGCAAGGGTTGAGATAATTACATTGCTGATGTCTGTTCCCTGGAAGTTCCTATGGGAATCTTCAGTTTGTCTTAGGACCTGATGTTATTATCAAACAAGGCATGAAAGTTCCCATTTGAAAACAAGGGATTTAAGATTCACATATTTAAGTGATTTTACTAAACCTAGTTGAAAGAGGAGAGACTATACAGTCCGGTGTCTTACATAAAAAACAATTGAAAGTAAGCTAAAATATCATCCCTTAGTTTTTAATAAAATCAATCTTAACATAAATTTTTAATGTATAATTAATGCCAAAAATGTGATGATTTGAGCAGAAATACTGTAAGTAGGCATTTAATTTCATGGTATTTTCAAGATGGTTAGGAAGGTTCTGCTACTCAAATATTTAACTCTTATTTTATGCTGCAAGATAGCTGAAATTTTGCTATTCAAAGTAAGTTTTTTAAGCTAATGT
>PVIC010020834.1:0-29140 GCA_004025085.1 Thryonomys swinderianus | reverse complement strand
GATCCTCGATATGGGGGGGGGGGGAGAAAAAGAAAAAATAGTATGACAAGATCGATCCATTTAGGTGCAAATGGAGACACCTGGAGGATATACTAGTAAGTGAAATCAATAGATCACAGATAGGCAAATTCCGGATCTTCTCTTTGACATGAACACCTGTAGATGCAAATGAGCTCTAGAAAGTATGACAGCTTTTATAGAGTGGGAAATTTCCATAGGAAATTTGGTGTGGGAATGTAATGAGGGGAAGGAATAAATATGATACAGAAAGAAAATAAGAGTATGTATAAAGGGTGTGGGGAGGTGTGGGTGGGTAGGGATATGGGTAAAAATGAGAATGAACTTGTGTCATATACTGGTACAAATTCCCCAATGTTATACGTGATTGTGAGATATATATAAATTGTACCAATAAAGAATTCAATTAAAAAAATAGTATGGTTTGGACTAGGGATTTAACTCAGGGGTTCCGGTGCCTGCCTCTCAAGCATAAGGTCCGAGGTCAATCCCTGGTACAAAAGAAAGAAAGGAAAGAAAGGACGGAGGGAGGGTCGGAGAGAGGGAGGGAAGAAAGGAAGAAAAAAAGATCATCACCATTTCCGGAAGACGGCGCCCCATTGTAGGACAAGAATCCGGAGTCATAAAGGAACCGAAACTACTACACCCAGAATGCTCTGCGGGAATCAACGTTCCACTTATGTTTGGCTGTCTAAGATATTGCCTGTAGGTGTTCGTTGGAGAAGTAGGGGTAGGAATGTACAACTGAATCCGTTCAAGTTCCTTACTCACCTTTAAATATTTTTCTCTTTCCTTTCCCTAACCTTCCTTGCCTTACGGGGGGGTCGAGCGGTAGACTGAAACAAGGCGGTTTGTTGGCCTTACCTACTCTAACGTGAGGACCTTTGACCTCTGGCCCCAAATGGTGGCGCCCTATTTCTATTCTGCATCTTACCCTAAAACGAGCAAAGACTAAAAATTCACGTCATGTCGAAGTTAGGCCGGGCCGGTCGGGCGCTTAGGAAGCCCGAGGCGGGCGGCCTGATTCGGACTATCGTGAGGGCCGGCCAGGCCATGCCCGGGCCCCCACTAGGTCCCATACTCGGTCAGGTGCGGCAGTGGATGGACCCTAGGCTGGGGAGGGTGCGGGCTCTGGAACCAGTGAAGCCTTCGTGCAAAGCTCGGATTAAGTACTTTATGTTAGTTACATAGCTTCTTTGAGCCTCAACTTTGCCAGCCCTTCCTCAGTAGTCTGTTTTAAGGGTAAAGTGGGACGATGCATACAAATTTGGCATGGAAAGTGTTGTTAGCTCAATCGAAGTAAGAACAAGGAAGTGAAGGGCCCCGCCTGCTCCCACCACTAACCCTCTGCTTCTCTTGCAGCGGGGCGTTTCTATCAACCAGTTCTGCAAGGAGTTCAACGAGAAGACAAAGGATATCAAGGAAGGCATTCCTCTGCCGACGAAGATTTTTGTGAAGGTGCAGTCTGGACTGATCCCTTGGCTTCCTTCTACCGCTATTCTGTGGCCCTCTCGTTGTCATCCTGCCCATGCTGCTGTGTTCCTGTTGTGGCTCAAGTCTCTTGCTACTGCTGGGCTCCATCTTCCCCATTTGCATAGTACAACCTAGATGGTATTTTTTCAGAGTCTGCCTTGTCCTGGTATATTATGGTTCTTCCCTTTGCCCTTCCAGATAGTAGAGGGATGTTTGCTTCAGATTTATTTTTCCCTGTGCTTTTATGGTCTGTTAGAGATAACACAAGATGGTGAGTTGAGGGGTGAGGAGACAGATTTTGGGTAGGAGGAAGAGATAGTCTAACGTTTCTTTTTCCTGTTAAGCCTGACCGGACATTTGAAATCAAGATTGGACAGCCTACTGTTTCCTACTTCCTGAAGGCAGCTGCAGGGATTGAGAAGGGGGCCCGGCAGACAGGTGCGGGCCAGGGTAGGCACTTGAAATTGTGGGGGCTGTGGAAGAAAGCAAGGATACCTGAAAAGCTATTTATTGCTTCTTCCCAGGGAAAGAAGTGGCAGGCCTGGTGACTTTGAAGCACATATATGAGATTGCTTGCATCAAAGCTCGTGATGATGCCTTCGCCCTGCAGCATGTACCCTTGTCCTCTGTTGTCCGCTCCATCATTGGCTCTGCCCGTTCCCTGGGGATTCGTGTGGTGAAGGAGTGAGTATATGGGGGAGGGGTGCAGTATGAGGAGAGAGCCCAGAAAGCTGTTAATTTGGAACCAAGGGAAAGAGGCTCTTCACAGCGAGAGTCAGCTTTTGAGTCAAACAGATTCTTGGGGATGGAGGCTGGGTTGAGGCCTCATGCTGCATTTGTGTGGAATACACTTGTTAAGCACTTGTTATGTACTGGATGTTGTCCTTGATGGTACCTAGAGCCAGGAATGAGTAGTTGTCCTTGGCCAAGTCTGGAAGAACTCACAGTCCTAAGGTGGAAGCAGATGGAGCGTTAGGCAACCAGATAGTGTCGATAAAAGAGTTTTAAGTGGGCCGGAGGATTAGCTCAGTGGTTCCGGCGCCTGCCTCGCAAGCGCAAGGACCTGAGTTCGATCCCCAGTAACCACATTTAATGCTGGGCGTGGAGACACGCCTACCAACAATCAACACCGAATACCACAATGCCGGACGTGGTGGCTCACGCCTGTAATCCCAGCACTCGGGAGGCAGAGACAGGAGGATTGCTGAGTTTGCGGTGGCTTGCCTGGGCACCATAGTGAGCTCAGGGCCAGCCTGAACTACAACGTGAGACCCTGTCTCAAAAAGCAAAAAAAAAAAAAAAAAAAAAAAAGAGTTTTAAGTGTCGTGAGAGTAGAGAAGAGGACTCCTGATGGTGCATGGTGTGTCACCAAGACTTTGTGGGGGGGATGTGACATCTAAGCAGAGCTGTAGAAGAGTGAATGAAGTTTAATATGATCTGGGAACATAGCCCTAGAGGCAGAGTGGGACAGGATCTTGGAGATGAACCTGTCAAGACCTTTTGAGTTATACCACATTTGGACTTGACCTTGAGGCCTGCAGCAGGCTCTGGATGATCTTAGGAATTGTTTCCTTGAGGATATCATGTGAGGAGCTGTCTGGCCTGGATCATAGAAGGAACAGGGACAGCTCTCAGCCCTTCACTGTCCTCTTGTGGGTTTTGTCACACCCCAGGCCAGGGCTGACAGTCCCCTTAGATGACTGGGGTTAATTCTGGAATTTGCTTTGGGTCAGGTGATAACTGAATGTGGACTGTAGTGAGCTCAGGGGCTTCAGTGGGAATCTTTCATGGCACTTCTCTGGACTTTTCTTTGTTTCTTTCTGCTGATACACAGGGCCTTTTCAGTGAGCTATCCCCCCAACCCATGTATTGAATATGTGGACGGATCAATAGATAAGTTTTTGTTTTGTGTTTTTGAGATATGGTCTTGCTAGTAGTTCAGGGTAGTCTTGAACTCACTATTGTAACCAAGGCTCACCTTGAAGGCAACAGTGATCCTCCTGCCTCAGCCTCTTGAGTGCTGAAATTACAAATGTGTACCACCATACCTGGCTTTTTCTCAAATCTTTACTTTTATGGGGAGCAGAAATGAGTAAGTTAGATCCCTACCTTGGAGGAGACATCCTTGCATAGCCCTACGACTTAATTATACAGAGAGGGAATGGAGAAAGGGCCGGTTAATCTGGACTATTGCATAGCCAAGGCCTCACAGGGCTTTCAGGCTACCTATAGGGCTTTAACAAGGAGATAAAAAGTGGGGTAGGAGTGTGAATGTCATGGGTGGTATTCTTGGGAGCAGAAATGTCCAGAGAGGAATAAGGGACAGGACAGCTGTTCTCTGTGACAACAACATGGGCCCTTGGGAGCTCCCATGGGTGACCCACCACTCACCAGCCATCTGTCTCTCTTTACCCGCAGCCTCAGTGCCGAAGAGCTGGCCAGTTTCCAGAAGGAGCGAGCTGAGTTCCTGGCTGCTCAGAAAGAGGCAGATTTGGCAGCTCAGGCAGAAGCTGCCAAGAAGTGAGCCCTGCCCTCTACACTCCAGGATTCTGAAGGAAACAACTGGACATGGAGGCTGGGAAGGCTGTGCCAAAGGGAAAGATGGGAGGTCACATCAATGTTACTGTTTTCCTGACTTTAAATTACATATTTATATATAGGTATCAAGAGATCAAGCTTAAATAAACCTTTGTTACTCACTTGCAACTTCTGTCTTGGGACCCCTGGGGAAGGGACCAGTCCTGATAGTCTCCAACCTGGACGGCTATTGACTACTCCAGGAAGTAGTTAGGGTTGTCCTGCTTCTTGATGTGCAATTGGAGGCTCAGCCAAGCAAAATAAGTTTCCCCGTGTCTTATTCCATTTTTGTATTTCTATAGCAAAATACCTAGGACTGGGTACTTTATAAAGAAAAAAAGTTTACTCAGCTCATCATTCTGGTGGCTATAAAGGCCAAACAACATGGCACCGGTGCTTGGTGAGGGCCCCTGTAGCAGAAGTGGAAGGAGTGACAACTACATACAAAAGGGGCTACATACGTGTATGTGTGTGTATGGGGGGGATCGACCTCACTTTTACCACATCCCCTCTACTTGAGACTAGCCTTTGTACATTGTCGGGATGGAGCCCTCCTGACTTACTGCTTTCCCCCAGCCCCATCCCATAGAGGCTCCATTGCCTCAGGAACCAGGCTGCCACAAGACTCTGAGTTGCTGCTAGAAGTAGGAGAAGCCAGGCCTTTCAATGAAGAATTTTCTGTTCTCTCTCCAGGGGTGAGAGGGTGGGCAGGTGGTGGGCTCATGCACACTGGGACTTGGGTGTATTATTGTCTTTTCCAAATTGACTGTATCTCCTAGGGATCCATCACTTCAACCAAACCAGAATGCTGCAGAGACCTGGTGGCAGCCCCAGGGCCTAGGGCCTACGTCTGCCTCCCCTCCTACGCTTCTGAACGTGCATTGGGTCAAGTGGTCACCGAACATGGACTGTGACAAGCTCAGGGCCCGCAGACCTGCAGAGGATCCAAAGCTTTAGCTGGAGCCTTCCCAAGGCAGCCGGAGAAGCCTTCTGGAGCTGTTTTTCCCATCATTCAGAACGTGGGACCTTGCATTTGCCAGGCAGGGACAGTGCCACTGAGCTACATCCCCTGTTTTTTTTTTCTTTTTCAAAGATTGCTAAAGTACTCAGAAACACCTATAAAAAAATATAATTTCCTATAATCCACCCATGTGAGACTCCTGCCAATAATTTGATCTTTTCTAGTTTTTAAAATATGTATATACTTTTTGTATAATTTTTTTTAAGAAACAAACTACTCTGGGAATGTAGTGCAATGGTAGAGCACTAGCCTAGTGTGTGTGAGGCTCTCAATTGAATCACCAGCTCCACAACACAGATCTCATGGGCTTGCACTCTATATAGTGTTGTGTTGTAATTTTAGAATTACTAGAACATTTTTGATTATTGCCTTCCTAGAACTTTTTGGAGGAAACAAAATTCTTGGACCCAGGGACTCTTCCTGTCTCAGCATCTTCATTGCTGAGCTGATGGGCACTCAGACACTCTCTCTCTCTCTCTCTCTCTCTCTCTCTCTCTCTCTCTCTCCTCTGGTACTGAGGATTGAACCCAGGACCTCTGCTCTTAGGCACCCACCCCTCCCTTTTTTTTTTTCCACTTTGAAACAGGGTCTCACTAAGTCACTAAGTTGCCCAGGCTGAGCTTCAACTCATGATCCTCCTGCCTCAGGCTTCCAGGGTGCTGGATTATACATATGCACTACCATACCTAGCACTAATTTTTTTTTTTTGAGACAGTGTCTCGCTTTGTAGTTCAGGCTGGCTCTGAGCTCACTATGTAGCCCAGGCAAGCCACCAACTCAGCAATCCTCCTGTCTCTGCCTCCCCGAGTGCTGGGATTACAGGCGTGAGCCACCACACCCGGCTAAAGTAATTTTTAATGATGGTTTAGTATTCTGTCTTACTAGAGGACCATAATTTATTTGATGATCTCAACTCTTGGGTATTTCTTTCTTTTTTTTTTTTTTTGAGACAGGGTCTCTCTGTAGTTCAGGCTGGCCATGAGCTCACTGTATAGCCCAGGCAACCCTCGAACTCAGCAGTCCTCCTCCCCCTGCCTTCCGAGTGCTGGGATTACAGGTGTGAGGCACCGCGCCTGGCATTGTGGTATGTGGTACTGATTGCTGGTGGGCATGAGTCACAATGTCCAGTATTGCTGTATGTGGTTACCAGGGATCAAACCAGGGACCTTGTGCTTGCTAGGCAGGGGCTGGAACCACTGAGCTAAATCTTCAGCCCCTTAGATATTTTCTTGATTGTGTTTTTTAAAAATGACAAACTGAAAAAAAAATAAAAAAATGTTTTAAATGACAAACTGTCCTGTGATGATGTCATTCATTAAACAATTTTTGAGCTTATATATTAGGCATTGGTTTTAGAACAACCAGTACTTTAGACACAGTGGCTAATGTGATGGACACATTTCCTGCTTTCAGAGGTGGAAGTTTAAAACCCAGTTACACACACACAGAACTAGTAATTGCAACAAAGGATGGTGGGCTGGGGTTCCTGGTGCACAGGGGGTAACATCTAAACTTCTGTAGGCCAGAAACTTTCCCACCTCTCCAGCCGCCCTTTCTCTTGCTGCCCTTGAGCCATTGGGGCTGAATTCCTATCTTTTACTCAGGCAAGTCAAATCCACTCCCATTTCAATGCCCTTACTCTTGTTTCAGTTGAAACATTCTTTTTCCTCTTTCTGTCTTTTTGGTCTTATCTCAATGTCACCTCCTTACAAGAGCTCTCTGCCACTCCTCTTGAAATCAGAACCCAGTATACTGGTTCTTTATTAAACATACTACACACTCCTTTTAGACTGTATTTTGTTGTTTTTGAGACAGGGTCAGGCTGGCCTCGAACTCAGTGATCATCTTGCCTCTGCCTCCGAAGGGGTGGGATTACAGTCTACTTTTTCTCTGATCCAAGTACTAACCAGTCCTGACCCTGCTTAGCTTCCAAGACCAGAGGAGATTGGGCGTGTTCAGGGTGGTATGGCCGTAGTCTACGTTTTCTTTTGTCTCCCCACAACTGGAATGTAAGCTTTATAATCCCAGGAATCATATCTCTTGTTCAATTTTCCCCAGCACCAAGAACAACCCTGGCATACGCAGGTGTTGTAAACCCTTATCACGAGATGGCAAAGGCAGCACTTGAGTTCAGTCTTACTGATCCCCAAGCTTGAGCTTTTTCTTCGTACACTCTGCTTCCAGGTCATCAATTACCCCCTGAGCCACCTACAGCTTCTAAAGCCCCTTGAGTCATCACTTGGCAAGTTCTTTCCTCTTCCTGAGCCTCAATTTACAAGTCTGTTCTGAGATGTTATTGATGCTCAGCCGCAGACACCTTGCCAGAGAACTGAAGCAGTTGCTTCTTTGTCCAGAAGGTGGCGCCATCGGCTCATCAAGTTTTTTTTCTTGTGTCCAGTGCCAAGCAATCTGGATCTCTTGCCCTTGAATGGCAACTATCTCAACACAGGCCACCACCCACCACCACCAATACCAGAGCTTTCTTTGCTTACAGAATGTTTTACTTCTTAAGTTTTTATTTCTGCTTTTTAAAGAAATGTTTGGTTTCAGAATAGATCCAGATTTACAGAAAAGTTGTAACTATAGTACATCAGTCCACATAGGCCCCACACCCAGCTTCTTATTATATACTTGCATGTTATTTTTTATCTATCCAAGTTAACATGCCAATATTGATTCAGTATTATTAGCAAAAACCCAAGCTTTATCCAGTTTTCCTCATTAAGTCCACATCCTTCCTCTACTCCAGTATACCAGGCTACACACGTTTTCACTGTGTTTCCTTAGGCTCCTCTGAGCCATGACAACTTCTCAGACTTTCCTTGTTTCTGATGACTGGGCTGGTTTTCTTCTGGGACCCTACTGTGTCTTGAGCTCATGGACTCTTCATTTCAAAGGTGAAAGTTAAAAAACTTGCCCTCTGTGAGGAATGTGGGAACACTTTTTGTAGTAGAAATCGGTAACTCTCCACTCGAATCCTTGGAGAGATCTTCAGAAATGGTCATCTCGGCAAAATACTTTCTGTTACATGCTGGTCTGTGCTTGGAATAGAATAGAACAAAGGCAGAATCCTCCTGGGGCTCACAATTCAGTTCCTTCATCCAAGACGGAGAACAGATGCACAAGGAAGGCAGGAGACATGGCTCTGCCCCACCCCAGGGCCCATCCAAGGAGGAAAAAGTGGTGACAGGTCCCTGGAACCCTTGGGTGACACACCCACGTTATCAGGCTCTTTCCTCTAAAAAGAAGGCCGCAGCCTGGGGTTGGAGGTTTTGAAGTGAGCTCTGGGCTGCTGAAGCCCCACCCCTGTGACTCTCTTAGGAAAGACTGAGGATTAGCTCTGTCTTCCTTTCCTAGAATACAAGGTTCCTCTGTGGCTCCAAACCATCACTGCCTTGTAGTTCAATTTGATAACTCAAGTTTTCCATGTACTTCTCTGCTTAGAGAACCTCATCTGGTCCTGATTTTGGAGAAAAGTGTCACCCACTTCACCTCTGAAGAAGCTAAGACTCAGGACTCACTCAGCTAATAACCAGCAGAGGCTAGATTTGAACCCAGGTCCAACTGTGTCTTAATTTCCTTTGTCCTTCCCCAACCGACACCTGTGGGTATTGGAGGGAAACAGCATTTTTGGAAACTTTCTGCTTTTGACCCACTGGGTTTTCTCATCTCTGTCAGGTTTGGAGGGGGCAGAGGGAGCAGGATCTTCATTGTGTGCTTGGAGCGTGGCCCCTGCTCCGGCCCAGACTCACCCTCCTCAGGGACTCTGGGAGCGGATGATCTGAGATGGTGGCTCAGAAGCTTCAGGGGCCGAGAAAGACCTGAGGGCTGGGATCCAGATGATGTGGGTGTGTAGCCCTGCAGTGTGCCTCTCACCAGCCGGGAGCAAATCACCCTTTGCCTGTGATATCAGTTCCTCCCTCTGGGACATGAGCCTTTATTTGTGAATGAGGGATATGAAAGGTTTGTCCGTGGAAGCCCAATGCAAGGACCACAGAGGGGTTTATCATCTCCACGCGAAGATCTGGAGCCTCAAGAGATGTCACGGTCCCGCAGGACGAGGTGAGAGAAAAACTCAGGAGCTCAGAAGCTCCAAACCTGTGTCTAGGACCAATGCCAAGCCCAATCCTCCTGCCTATTCCCAAGGCTTGGCTCCCTCCCACACCACAGACCCTGCCAGCCTAGAGGAGCAAAGAGGACCCGTCTCTCTAGGACTGGACACCCAGCACCTCGGAGGTGAGACACAGCGTCCGCCTCAGCTGGACACTGCAGGCCCCTCACACTGACTGGTGGGAAGGGCGCATGCGTGAGTGAAGGACCGCCTGGGCTGGGGGCGGGGCCAGCCTCTACCTTCCAACCCCAGTCCCAGCACCCTTTCCCATTCACAGCAGTGCAAGACGCCGAAGGTACCAAAAAGGCAAACTCGACTTTATTATAAAGTTGGCTACAAAGTCACCGCAGCACCACGAGGTGGCCGACTGGGCAGGCCCAGGCGGCCTGGCGGCCGGGTGAGTCCCGCACCAGGTACACGCACTCGTGCAAGCACACGTGTGACGGCAGGTCTGCCTTCCTCCACCGGAAAGGAACGTAGCGTCTCTTCGCGCCCCTCACCCCAGGCGCGGGGCGCAAAAGTCACAGGAAGGGCCGCCAGGGCGGCAGAGTCCATCGGAATTGAAATCCCGTTACTGGTGTGTAGAGAATTCTACGAGGGTGTCAAGCGCCCCTTAGGGCACAGGCTGGCCCAGGTGGGCCCTGCCTTTCCCCCACCAAGGCCCAGGGGTGGCTTGGCCCCCAGGAGTGGAGAACTGGCCCAGGCCCACGGGGCAGCGCGGCGGGGAAGTGAGACTCCCCCATTCTCCGCTCGATATCTCATTCAAGGTAACTCACTACGAGTGAATACAGATTGAAATGGAAACTGGGATCGCTCAAAGTCCCTTGATTTTAAAAAGAAGCTCCCCTCCCTTCCCCTCCCACCTCCCCCCATCCTTCAGGGCCGGGGAATTAGATATACCCCCCTTTGGCCCCCAGAGTCCCCCACAGTCCCGGGGGGGTGGAGAGCGGCTCCACGTCTTGATGACAATATGCCATACTTGACGACGTTAAGTCACAGACTTATTCAGAACGTTGGTTCCCCTCCACTTCCATCTGTAGAGAAAGAGAGAGAGACAGAGTCGGCGAGGCCTAGGACAGTGCTGACATATTGTACGGGCTTCAAATATGTTGGCCCCATGGCTGAATGACCCCAGAAGCTCGCAGATAAGGGGCGATGGGTGGACTGGAGCTGTGGCCATAGGTTTGGAAAGGCTGGAGATGTGACCAGGAAGAAGCTATGATGGCATTAGGGGCTGACCCCATCCTCTTTTGTTCCCCAACTCCTGCTTGCTTTCCTTCAGGGGGAAAGAATGTGGGGGCAGAACTTTAATCAATTTCCACCTATTTTTGTGTGATTTAGGGAAAACATTTTCACTCTTGGGCCTCGATCGTCCCATCTGTAAAATGGGAGTGGTTACTAATCTAGGTCCTCATAGAGTCCCAGTGCATAGATATTTACCTAAGCATTCTCTCACACTGGCCTAAAACCCCAGCTCCTGTCTGCCAGGCCTAGTGATTTAAAAAGGTTTTCCTACCCTAAGTGGAAGGTAATGTTATCTACTAAATAAAATTGAGTTACAGGGATGGTCTGGTTCTCCTCATCCCACCCGAAATCTCCCCTCAGGGAGGGGACATGAGTTCGTGGATGTCTAGGCTGAGCTTACCTTCATGGAAGCTGTCTTGAACTTGGCTCTGGAGTTGATGCAACTCATCAGGAAACCCATCATAGGGGAATGTTGAGACACTTGTCTCAAAGGCGGTTTCATAGGTGGCCAGGTCCTCCAGAAAGCTGTGATCTTCTGGGGACAGGTTGTTGCAAGGAGATGGGGCCCCTCTTGGGCCCTCTGCCTCAGGATCCCCTGAACCCCATTCCCCATTGGGGTCTGGAGTAGAGAGATCCATGAAGATGTCTTCCACGGGCGTCTCATCCAGGAATATGTTATCAGGATCGGCCAGGAAGTCCAGCTCCTGGCATTTCCAGGGTTTTAGGTCCAGGCTTAGCACAGGGGGACCAGCCCCCGACAGGGACAGGTTGGAATCCAGGGGCTCCAGCCCACCTAGTGGCTCCAGTCCCCCAGTACCAGCCTCAGCTGAGAAGGGCCTGTCCATGCCCTGCGCCAATTGGCTAATCTGCTGGATGAGACGGTCTATCTCATTTTGCTCTTTCTCAGAGTAGTGGAAGAAACTCTGCTTGACTGGAGAGGCCTCAGGTGTGAGCAGACCTTCAGGTACCAGGGGAACATCCACAGAGAGGGGCCCCCGGAGCTGGGCGAGGGCCAGTAGTGTGCAGTCCCCATTACCAGGGCTGCTAGGACTTGGGGGCAACTTCTCATAGAGAAAACTGCATCCCTCCTGTGCAAAGTAAGTCTTGGTAGAATTCGGGCTCATTTGTTCTGGGAAAGTCTGGTGAGGGCTGTTCAGGTGCGCTTGGAAGGCTGTGGTAGGAGGAGTCAGCTGCTCACGGGTAGGGCTGCCTAGAGGCTCCGGGAAGGTAGCAGTGCTGGGAAGCAGCTGGTCTGAGAAGGTGGAGGTACAGGGAGTCAGTTGGTCCTCATAGTTTCTGGCTGAGATCTCAGTAAACTGGCCTTGCAATGGGCTGGTTAGTGGATCTGGGAAAGTTGCACTGCTGGGTGTCAACTGGTCAGAGAAAGTTGCAGTGCTTGGAGTCAGCTGTTCTTGGAAAGAGCTGGATGGGGTGGGCAAGTGGGTCTGGAAGGGCTCGTGGAGGCTGAAAAGGAAGGTGCAACCTCCTGGCTTGTGAGGTGTGTAGGGGGGAGTGCACACGAGATCCTTGCTTAGGTCGGCTTGGAGAGAAGGCTCAGGCCCAGAAGGGAACGGCAGGTAACTGAAGTCCAGTTCTTTGAGAGGTTGAGGAATCTCTTCTGATGTTGGCACAACACTCAGTTGAGAAGCACTGGGGAAAGTGGTGCTCCTAGGAGCCCCAAGGGCTGGGGCAAAAAGTGGATTGGAGCACTGTTCTTGGGAGAGAATATTCTCAGGGAATGAGGGCAGCACAGTTGGGTTGCCCAGGATATAAGCCGCCTGGGTGTCTTCAGAGTTCAGCTGCTGACGGAGGCTCCAAGCTTCCATATCACTGGAGAGGATAGAAGAGACAACTGGTAAGGGTTTGATGACCACTTTCAGAGTAGTTTTCTGATTTATGTCTCTTCCATGCTGAGGTTGCCCCCCTCCCACTGGCCCTTGCCTCGCAGCTCACCTGATTGGGTAGTTATTGGCAGTAATAGGACCCTCTGGACCTTCTGAGTATAACAGGCAGTAAATCCATGCCCAGCCTCCATGCTTGGATTGCAGTCTCACTACCATCTCTGCCTGAATATCTCCACTCTCAGCCACTGTGGGGAAAGAAGAGATCCAGACTTAGCATGTCCATCAGGCGACACCACCTAAATTCCCACTTTGCTCTTCTCTCCATTCAACTGAGGGAACCAGGACATCTTTTCTCACTACCCTAACCTGCACCTCTCCAACCCCCACACTGACCTTGCCAATCAGAGCTCCCCAGCTCTGAGTCTCATCTTGCCTTGAGCCCTCACCCTCTCTTCTAGTGATTACTCTATGGCACCCAGAACTACTAGTCTCTGACATTTCCCCAACATCAGTCTTGGCCACAGCCCATCCTTGGTCTCATCTCCCATCCCCTTTCCCAGCTCCCTGTTTTGTTCCCAGCCTCTCTGGACACTCACACAGGCGGTAGTGTTGAGCAGAAGCGTGGGCCAGGTCCTCAGGGTGTAGCAGTCCATACCATGATTTACAAAGCAGTTCACTGCGCTCAAAGCCCAGGTAGATTAGGACACTGGGAAAGTGGAAAGGGTGAGGTCAGCTTGCTGTTTTCTTTGCTTGAAACCCATGCATCTCATTCCCTCCCTTTGCCCTTCTAAACCCCATCTTTCCTGCTCCTGACTTGAGAATCTAGGGTCCTCTCCTCTTTGTCCTGATTTCCTCCTGGGATTTGAACACTCAAGGCTTACCTCTCAGAGATGTCCAAGAGGGCCAGGTCTTTAGCATGGTGGCTCTGGAACATGGCCAGGAAGAGTGAGGCAGGGCCAGGACCGGGGCCAGGGCCAGGGCGGGGTCTTGGCTCCAGAGGGGCACAGAAAGCTGTGAAAACAGGGTTTCCTGCCCAATAGGCTCCAGGTGGGTGAGCATGGAATCGGCCTCGAATAAGCACCAGTTTGTTGCCTGCACTCTGGCGCCGGAGGGACTTGGAGGTGTTGAAGCGACAACGGAAGAGGCGATCTGGTGGATAAAGAGAACAACTAATAAGTGCATGGGTGGATGAGAGAGGATGGATGGGGTGGAGAAGAGCAGCAGGAGTGAGATTGGCTTGGAAGAGTGAGAAGAGAGTTCGTACCAGTGTCCAGAGCAGAGGGCAGGGCAAGCTGCTGGCGCACAGTGAGGTGGTCAGCGGGGTCAATAATGTCATAGATACTGTCACCCTGGGCAACCAGGTCCACCTGGAGGAAGGAAAGAAGGAAAGGACCATTAGCGAGGATAGCTAGAGCCAACCTTTGGCCCATAGGACCCCTCTCTCTTTAGTGACTCAGTTTCTCAGCAGTGGAAATGTGTTGTACCCATTGGGTTCCACAGCCTGAGTACTCACCATGGAGTGGCCAAGATGCTCGCTCACGCTCTCAGACAGGTATAGTAACTTCCCTTCAGCTGTGAACACAAGCAGAAATCCAGGCAGTGCTGCCACGATGTCTTCAAGCTCTTGAGCTGAAAGAAGCCCGGTAGGTCCTGCCAGAGGAGTGCCTGTGGAGAGAAAAGAAATGGTGAGTCAGGGAAAGATTTGGGAGGTAAAATCGAAAAGAGAAAGCATGGTCTGATTTTCAGGGAATCCAGAGGAATTTCCTATGAACCTGCTTCTGTAAACACCTGTTGACCCGCTGCCCGCGTGTCTTGGCCAGGGGACCTGTTTCTGGAACTCCCCAGTCAGCGGACCCTCACTTCTAAACCGAAGCGTGAGTCCGGCAGCCCTGGCTGTCAGAACCGCGGAGAAGTCAGCCAAGCGGACTCGCGTTCAGCACCGCGGACAGCGCGCCACAAGAAGCCGGCGCTTCAGCACCGAGGACAGCGCTCCGGAGCCGGCAGAGAAACTCTTTCGCTGTCCACTGTGGAGCGTCCCCGGACTGGGGAGCCTCCGTCTGTGCAACTCCCAAGGCTTCCCTTCCCGCACTCCCGGAGAGCCTCTGAGCTGGAGGGAACTGAAGCCATTCCTCCCTGACTCTTCTCCGCCCATGTACCTGGCACTCGGGTCAGCACTGAGGCTTTCTAACCCTCACCCAGAACTAAGGTGCAGTCTCAATGCAGCGCGAGGAAAAGTAGGAAATCCGGAGTCCCCTCAAGTCCCTTCTCTCCCAACACGCTGCCCTGGACCTGCGGCAGTCCCATCGGGTTCCCTAAGCTCCACTGTCCCCGGTGCCCATCAGCTCGGATCTCCGGCGGCCCCGGTTTGCTCACCTCCAGCGAAGAAGACACCCTTGCGAGTGTAGATGCAAGCAAGGCTCATAATGTGCAGGTAGGACAGCCGGACCTTGTCAGCTTCGGCCAGCGGCAGCAGCTCCTTGAGGTTCCGGATCTCAGCGTTGATCTGGTCGCGGCGCGCCTTGGAGGCGCCCTTGGTGGAGCGGTACATGACTGCCGGCTGCGAGGCTCCAGCTCGGGCGCCCCGACACCTGCGTTCCTGCTCCAGGCAGCAGCGGCTTCCTCCTTGCTTCCCGGTATCTCGCTCAGGCTCTCGCTTGCTCTCTCCTGGGCTCCGCTCGGCTGCGCTGCCCCCCTCGCCTGCCTCGCTCCGCCTTATATAGCTCCTGGCAGGCGTGGGGGGCTCGTTTTTGAGACGGGAGGGGGGCGAGAAAGCGGGAGGCTGGGCTAAGCGAGCTGCAGCGGGAGCTGCTGACGGTGGGGGGGGCTCCTCCTCCCTCCCTGGTCTCCGACGTCATCTTGTGACGTTGAACGAGAACGGGAGGGGGTAGGAGAAGGGGGAGGAGAAGGGGGAGGGGGCGCGGCTGGCGGGAGCGGAGCGCGAGCCGAGCGCTGCCTTAGAGAAGCCTGAAAGGGGGCGCGGGGATCCATGCTTGGAGGGGTGTTCAGCTCGAGGAAGGGGCAGGGCACCGTCTAGGGTGGTCTGAAGCCCCTGGCCGGAGAGTGTGTGGACGTCAGGGAGGAGCTAGTATTGACACTGATTTTTTTTCTGACTAGGAGGAGAACGGGAAGCAATAGGGTCGTGGGCATGTCCCCCTTGGTGTCTGCCAAAGATTCCGGTTCCCTGGGTGGGGTCTTTCCTTGGCTTTGGGGGACAAGTCGCAGCTAGAATTCCCCACTGGGGTCTATTTTGTCTGGGATTCAAGTAACTGACTCCCTCTCCCCTCTCCCAAGCTGGTTTGGGGTCTAAACCCTAGGACGGAATGGCGTCGTCCTGTCATCTTCTAGCCAAGAGTAAGAGCCGCAACACCAACGCAGACGTCTGCAGTGATTCCTTTCCCTGCCGATTAATTAATCTCAGCCACCGGTGGGGGAAACTGAGGAAGGGACCCAGGGCCCGCGACGTTCTGGCTCCACACTGAGGCCTAGCCCCCGCCCCGCGGCCAGCCCCCAAAACGAGCGGTCCCCCTCCCTCCCTCGCGCGAGCTCCGGTCTCTCCCGCGGGCCGGGGGCGGGGGCGGGGCCGGGGGAATCCCAGCTCCATATTAGGACAGGAATCCTCCGGCGGCTGCCGCAGCGGCGGCGGCGGGCGGGGCCTGGCTGCCTCCGCAGGCTCCGGAGAGGCCCCCCCGCGCTTGGGCGAGGGAGAGAGGGGGGCAGCGGAGGAGAGGGGGCGGTGGTCCACGCCGGGCGCCCCGTGACTGCTGCGCCCTCTCGGGGCCCTTGAACTCTGCCGAGCTGCCCTGGACACCTCCCTGCAGCCCCCTCCCCACCTTCGGCGCTAAGAGCCCTGCTTCTGTCTCTCCACCTCAGCTCCCTACCTCGCTCGGTCCCCGTCTCACTGTCTCAACCTGGTGCACCGCCTGCCCCTTGAAGGCCCCCCTTCCTTTCTGGTCCGTTTCCGGTTTGCTTCTACGCCCTTGCCCTTTGCCTCACCTCCCCCATCTTCTTCTTTACTCACTACAAACAGCGTAAGTGCAGCCTAAAGGGGCAAAGGTGCCTCCCCCAGAATTCCTTAAAATGAGAAGACAGTGAGTGGTCTAGGGAAATTTTTATCTGAAATTTCATATGGGGAATAATGGTGTGTGAAATTACCTGGGGGCTGAAAATGAGGCCACTTAAAATTGAGGGGCAGCCCGGCTGTAAAAAGTCAAAAGGAAAAGGTAGAGATGGACTTTGACACTGATAAGAAAAGTCCAGGGTCGAGGGACGCCCCCCCCCCATCTTCATGACAAGAGAGGCAATGTGGGAGAAGAGGCAACTGACAAGTGCCGTACACGAGGGATACCCGGCTCTGACAGCCCCATCCTGATTTTTTGGCAGCCACCTGGCCGGAGTCATCTATATAAACCGTCTTGTGATGAGCGGCACAACGGAAATGGAAGGATTGCTCCGTGTGTGCCTGAATGTGTGTGTGTGTGTGTGTGTGTGTGAGACTATCTCCAACTCCATGGGCTTGAATGACAGGATGTCTGTGGTGCATTTTGTCCCTCTGTCTGACTGCTGATATCCTCAACCTAGCCCACCCTCGAGTTTCCATCCCTTTGATCTGCAGCCAGCGCGGCCATCCCGAGTGGGAGCTGTCGCTGTCCGTGGTTCTGAAACCGTCGCTTTGACGTCAGATTCCCTATGGTCAGCCTGGAACCTCTTAATCAGGCTCAGGCTCATACGGGCCTCACCTTGAAGCCCCCCTTTGTTCGTTCCCTTCTTCACTGCAGATAAATATGAGGGTCCCGGGGGGCAAGATTCCTGAGGTCTAGGAGTTAAACAAGAGAAGAGAAGTGGGTTCAAGTTCTTGGATTTTTCGAGGACAAAGGACTTGGGAAAAAGCACTTTGGAAAGCAGGAAGGGTCTAGAAAGGGACAAAGGAGGGAATAGATGAGGTCGCATTTTAGTTTGCCCATTCTGATTCAAGTTGAGAATCTCTGTATGCCCCCAATGTCTCCTCTCCCTAGGCTTCCACTCCTCCCGCCTCCCACCTCCAGGAAACTATTTTTAACCGGGAAGAACCAAAAATAGCTTGGCAGCAGCTTCAGGCCGTGGGAGAGGAGCTATTTATATCACCAGCGATGGTTCTGAAATAGCAAGCAGGAGGAGGGGGGCGGCTGGCACGCTGGAGAGCTCCTGGCCGCTGCTAAAAATACAGGCAGAGTGAGTCATCCTGGCCTGGCTGAGTCACCCACTCTCCCCCACAAGCAGTGGCGGCGGTAGCAGCAGTAGAACAGGCTAAGAATTTGAAGCCTGAGATGGGGGAGGCACCTTAGGCCTTTGGCTTCGGGAAAGTGGGCAAAAGAGGGAATTGGGAGAGGGTCTTTGGGGTGAGTGTGTGGGAGCCGTGCAGGGAGAAGGAGCCCCCAACACAACCTGCTGAGTGATCATGCAACACCCAGCCGTGCACTACCCCCCAAGGATGTTTAACAGTTTAAGAGAGGGAGACTGGGACTGTGCGTGGTGTGTGTGTGTGTGTGTTTAGTTGACTGAGACTGTTTGCATATCCCTCGTGTCTGCATCCGATCCTATCTGAAGGTGTTTGTGTGTCTCTCCATGTGTCAGTCTGCATGTGTCCTTGTAGCTGTGTATCTGTGTCTTTCTTCTGCTATTTGTCTACACCTGCACCTATATTCATCTTTTAAAAGGTCTCACCTTCCTGTGTTGTATGTGGTTCTGTTTGGCCCTGTATATATTTACGTTTACCACTTTCCACGTGCTTGTGTGTGTGTGTGTGTGTGTGTGTGTGTGTTTATCTGTGCCTATAACTAAATGAACTCTAGGACCTTCCTTCTTGGCACCTCATGTGTACATTGACCTGTGTGCCACCTCAGACTCGATGTACTGTCTGTTGCCCTCTCCATTGTCACTTGAGTTTGTGTGCCATCTATGCTTTATTTACCTCTGTCTACTCAAAATTCTCCCTTCTTTCCAATCCTTAGACCCCAAACATTGCAAAGGCCTCCTGGTTGCATGCAGTCTCTAGCAAAAACATGGAGGAAAACAAGCCCTCATGAGTGTCCCCTTTCTCTGGAACCATCCCGAATCTTCCCTGGCTTGCAGGAGTAAGTGGTTTTCCATCATTCCATATTTGGGGAGCTGAGAGAAGACAAAGTCTTTAGTTCTAAAAAAGCATCCCTGGTGTGGGCACAGGCATGTGTAGCACACACATACACAAACTCACACACACACACACAACTGAGAGAATGAGAGAAAGAAAAATATCAAGGTCCCTTCCTTACTGAGCAGAGCTCGCATCTGTTGCCATGGCAACCCGCCCACTCCTTCCCCAAAAAAATCACCAAGAAGAGGTGATGGCATCGAGAAGGGATTGGCTGGTTCCTTTATTATTTTTTCCGAAAAAGGCTTTTTCACCACAAGAACAAGCCATGAGATCCCTTGCTCCTCCTGTCTTCCATAGATACATTGGGGACCTAGGGGCAATATCACTCCTTGACCTCTATTAAAGGAGAGGTGTATCTTTTCCAGAGGGTTCCAGGAGAATGGTCTCCTGGGAAAACAGGGGAGAGTGGGTGGGGAATCTGGTTCTGCAGAACAGCACAGACACTCCTGGATACTTTTCTGAAAATTTGGGGTGAGGATCTTGACAGAGGGCTGTCAGTGTATCAGAGAAGTGATGAAATGGGGGGGGGGCTGCAAGCAATCAGCGGTCATAAGACCAGGCAGGTGGATGAGACAATTTAGGCTCCATAGTGCACCTGGCAGTGCTGCAGGTCATCACTAGACTACCTGTGGCCCCTCAACTTGGTCCCAAAAGGCACATGTTCCAAGGGAGCGTGGAAGCTCACCTCTTCTGATTCTGGCCTGACTCTCTACGGCCTTCTCCAAAGCCTGGCTAACAGCCACCGCAGCCACATTAGTCCTGCTGATGAACTGTAGCCTCCTGCCAAATGTCTGGATGGTAGGAAGAGGGATTTCTCATTTCCTCATGGACTTGGCTTGCAGCAGAAATGGGGTCACTTGGGGCTGGAGACTGGAAAGACCAAAATCTGACTTTGGTGAGAGACATTTTCCCTCCTGGCAGGCTGCCAACTAGCCTCAGCCATCAAAGGCATGGTCTGGCCAGGGTAGGGTGGGCAGCAAGTGCAGCTCCATTTAAAGTGATGGAGCAAACTTTGGTTGAAGAGAGATCAGATTTGCTCTGACACGCTGAACGTATCCACATGGTCGATATGACTGCTATGATTCTGCGTACTTGACAGATGGGGAAACTGAGAACCAGAGATGGGTGACGACTTAGTCATACAGTAAGACACTGGTGATGCTTTTACTTTAAACCTCGCTCCGGCTTCCCAGCCCAGGGTTATCCTCTTGGGTCATGCAGTAAATCAGGGACATGTACACTCTGATCCACATGCCAAACCTGGACCACTGCCTCCTTTTGTAAATAAAGTCTTATACAAACATAGTCACATCCACTAGTTTACTTACTGTTCCTTCACACTACAGTGGCAGAGTTGAGTCATGGTGACCGAGATCAGGTTGGCCATAGAACCCAAAATATTTACTGCTCAGCCGGGCGTGGTGGCTCACGCCTGTAATCCCAGCACTCGGGAGGCAGAGGCAGGAGGATTGCTGAGTTTGAGGCTTGCCTGGGCTACATAGTGAGCTCAGGGCCAGCCTGAACTACAAAGCGAGACCCTGTCTCAAAAAAAAAAAAATATTTACTACTCAGCTCTTTACAGAAAGAGTTTGCCATCCATTGAAGACAAGTTCTTCTCGCAAATGTCTCCACTCTTTCTGTGAGCCCAGGGCAAACCAGCTTGCTATCTCATCTATCATTACTCTTCCAAGTGCCATGGCAAAACAGTGCTCCTTAAGCGCTCCTCTGTAGAGAAGAGGCTGGGGGACCCACTGTTGCAGCCCCCTTTGTAGCTGTGCAGGTTTAGTCTCCCTGTGTGAAAAGATGTTCCACATCCTGTTCCCATGGCAACATGAGTTGGACCCGGCAGGGTACAACCCTTCCATCCCTATCGCAAACCCAGCCTTCAGAACTGTATCCTGGGAAGAGGAATCATTCCAGGGTGGTAATTAAGTTCTTTTTCAGGAAGATAGAGTTCCCTTATGGGATGAAAATGACGGTGTAGTGGTGCCTCAGGCCTCCCGAGCCCTCCAGTCCGAGAAGGGTATCGATATACTGCTCACACAGTTTGGGTAACTCCCCAGTGTCACAGAGCTAGAAGGTAAGTCCATCATTACGACTCATGTTTCCTGACTTCCACTTCTCTTTGGGGTACTGAGGATCGAACTCAGGACCTTGTGCTTACCAGGCAGGGGCTGTGCCTCTGAGCTACATCCCTCCACTTCTTTTTTCAAAGCCAGTCTGCTTTCATTAGACTCTTCTTTGGAATTGAATTAGAAACCACAGACAGGTTTCCTGACAGATTCTCTAGTACACTCTCCTGTCTGGACCTGTGATGGCCCCGTCCACTCAGTGACCACACAAGCCACAGAGCTGGCCGGTGCCGTGGCTGTGACACGCTAAGCCACATCTCTGCACACTGCTTTATTTCTCCTAAGCCCTTTTTTTTATGCGACCACTTCTTTAACACAACTTGCACATGGAAGCACTCAGAACATTTTATCTATTTATAGTTACAAAATCAACAAATCTCACGTGAAGAGGGTACACAGCGGCACCCAGGCACCAAGAAGGTCAGAGCAGGGGTGTGGGCCCAAGACAGAAGGTGAGGGACAGGCGGCCCTGGAGGGGGTGCTGGGGGCAGGGCCCAGGTAGAAAAGATGGGAGTCTTCCGGTCCAGGCCTGAATGCAGCACTGAGAGGAAAACACACGAATGAGACAAGGAGCATGTTAGAGAAGCCTTGTTTTGAAGAAAGAAGGAAAGGGGCAGGGATTTAGCTTAAGCAGTACCATTTCTATCTTGGAAGCACAAGGACCCAAGTTCGATTCCCAGTACCGGCAAAAAAAAAAAAAAAAAGAAGAAGAAGAAGAAGGAAGGAAAATCGATCCACACAAACCCCTTGTGAATGCCAGGCAAGGACCCCACACTCTGAGTGCCATGGGAGACAAGAGCAAAGGACATGGGCCGGGAGGTCCAGAGGAGCAGGGGGACCTTCACATGTTCATTTCCAGGGTCCTCCCCTCTGGCAAGCTCCTCGATGCCCCACTGGTCGGGGCAGGGACTGGCGCCCCGCTAGTCACCCACAGGTCCCGGGGCCTGCACCTCCACTTCTTCACTTGTCTGTCCCCAACTGACACCCAGGCCCGCCCCTGTGGTGACATAACAGGGTGACACACCTTGACCTTGAGCCTCCGGACTGGTGAGAAAGTGCCTGTGCTGGTGGTGGGGTGCACGGGAGGGGGGAGCGAGGCCTCAGGAGCAGACGCCGCAGCGAGACGCCGCGGCTGCGTGAACAGGTACACGGTGGGCGGGGGGGCGGGGGCAGCGTTGCTCGGGCCGCTCAGACCAGGAGCTCTGGCTCCGGAAGCGGTGCTGCAGCAGGCCTGAGATGACGCAGCTCAGGCCCAGCCTTGCGCAGAGGGTGACCAGGAGGGGCGAGGAGCACCCCAGACTTCCAGCCTGGTTCTGGTGAGCCCTGCGGGCAGTCTGGCATCATGGGGCCTTTCTCTCTCTCTCCCGGCTACAGGCAGCGTCTCCCAGTCTCGCCCTGCCCCTCTCCTGGCCTCCACAGGCCTCTGCACACGCGCTGCTCCTTCCCTGTCGAAGCTCGTTGTAGTCACCCCTACTGTACAGTGTAGCTCAAACATCATATCCGCCCCGATCACCACCACCTCATGTACTTAGGTCCCGGTGAGGGGATCCCAAGCACCCTGCACCCCTAACAGCACTTGTCACAGTGGGAATCACGTGATTTATTTCCATGCTGGGCTCTGCGCCCTGGTCAGCAACCACCTCCCTGGGGGATGGTCTGCTTTGTTCGCCACCGACTCATCAGTAAGAAACAAGGCCTCTCACAAGTACTTGCACGAAAAACTTAAAAGATGAGAGTAATGAAGATATTTCACTTAGAGAAGGAATAAGGAAGGATGATTTGGCATCTTCAGATATTCAAAGGGCCATGGAGAGGAGAAGGGAGGGACGCAGGATGTGTAGAGAGGCTGACACGGGGTGAGTCAAGAGGGAGGTGGAGGCTTGAGGAAGGCTCTGGGTTAAGAGTAGCTTCTTGTGCCTTGGTTTACCCAAGTGTTGGAGATGCGAGGAGGATCACAGCACTAACATCAAGGGCATAATGCCAGAGCTGGGCTAAATGTTCAGAGCACTTAGAACAAAGCTTGGTGGACGAAGGAATGACAAAAAGTGATAGAATATTGGTCATTATTAATTTTATGTAAAACACAAAAAATATTTTGAGCAAGGTTATGCAGACAGGACCACGGCTGGCTTGGTAATGGAAGCAGGGCCTGGGCACCAGTCAGCTTTTCCACAGCACCGGCCTGGGTTGATCCGAGAGCATCAGACAGAGTAGGCCAGGCTGGAAGCTGCAGCAACTCCAAAGAGAAGGACAAAGATGACAGTGGAGTCCGGGGGATGCCTGCGGAGGATGCGCTGCGCCCTGCGCAGGCGTCAGAGGCTCTTCTCTGCTCCCCCACGCCAGGGACGGGGAGCCCGAGCCGGCCCCAGGGCAAGAGCACAGCAGCTGGTCACCCTGGCTCTCTTCCTAGAAGCCAACCTGCCCACGCTCTCCCACCCAAAGTCGTCGTGGGCCCTACTTCCTACCACCATTTCCCCTTCTCCTCACAGGTGCCCGAGCCACCAGAGGTTCCAGCTTCAGGTCTGTGCTGGGGATCGAACTCGGGCCCTTGTGCAACTAAGGTTGGCACGGTACCACTTGAGCTGAATCTCCAGCCCTTGGTCTGTTTGCGACATCCTCTGAGTGGCCCTGGTGAGGTAGGAGTTTCCAGAGGCAGCTGTCCCTGCACCTGATGTACCTAGCGTGGCTATCAGCCTAATAGAGTGGAACTTCCTGCCACCCTGAGGTGAGGACTGGTTCTCCCCTTGACCTGGGCCAGCAGAGGGAGGAGCTGCAGGGAACAGTCCGTGGGACTCCGGGAAAGACGGATGGGGTTTCAGAAGGGAAACCCTGTGAGAAATAAAGAGGAGACCCCATGAGTAGAGAGAATGAGGATCCCATCCCTGTGAAGGCCAGAGTTTCACAGAGTTGGCTGAACCATGGCAAGAAGTGGGCAGCAGCACTTCTGGTCTGTTGAGGGAGAAGCTTCTGGAATCAGGAAACACTGAGTGGGGGGGGGCAGGAAGCTTAAAAGGAAAGGACCATCTGATGGGAGGGGAGCTCCTGAGTCACTCGGCCTGACAGGGATGGCTGAGAGTCCTCGACAGGTTACAGGTCTGAGAAAAAGAGGAAGTGAGTGCAACCTACATATAAGCAGACTGTGTTGGATGCAGGGGAAGTGTCCTGGACAGGAGGGCAGGGCCCTTATTTTGCCATCAGCCCATGCGGGTGTCCTGCGAGCCCCTGTGGTTTCCTGGGCCTCTATCTGCAAAATGAAAGAGGGTTGGCTCACTCGGCCTCAGAGGGCTGTCCTCCCACTTGTGCTGCTCCAGGCATCTCTGGGCCGGGATCCTACCTGGCCTAGAGGTTCTCAGACTGTGGAAGCTGAATGCTGCAAACTCTGAGACGTGATTTCAAGTGGAGATGCTGCTGTGTTCGCTGCGCTGGGCCTGGAGTGGGCCTGCACGCTCCCAGAGGGGCACGTCCTCAGCCCTGGCTGAGCAGAGGACCTTGAGTAGTGGCGACTAGCCCTGTGTAGACCTGGGCAAGCAAGTCCTGATAGTGACTTGTATTTTCCCTCCTTGAACCCAGCCCATTTTGGGGGTCCTTCTTTCAGACCAATACCAGATTCACCAGGGGTTGACTCACCATTGAAGGGGTCCGATGGGTCCAGTGTGCACAAAACAGACCCCCAAGTAATCCTCAGAGTGAGTGGTCCACACAGGCTGGTGGGAGAGAGAAAGCCCCCCAGCAGGGCCCACAGGCTGACGCAGACACCCACATTTTAGAGAGTCCCAGACTCACAACTGGAGCAGGGGCTATTTAAAGGTCATCGGTCTTAGGTGACTGTGGCCTAGTGTAGAGAATGAAGTGACTCAAGTGACAGTCATGCTTGGGGGGAGCCTGGACCCCAAACCAAGTCGCTGGCTCATGGTGCAGTGATCTGGTGCAAAGGGTGGAGGCCCTGGGTCCTCTCTCAGCAGCAGACACATGACTTGCCGTGTGACGATGGCAAATCACATCTCCCTGAGGACCACCTCAGCTCTCTGTCCTGGTCATTGATGTCTTGGCCTTGACAAACTGTGTTCCCTGGAAGTGCCATTCAGAGCTCAGGACTAACTTCTCCAGAACACAAAGCTCTCTCTACTCCACTAGACTCGCTGCCCACAAGTACTGGTCTTGATGAGGTCCGGCTCTGGGTCCCTAGCCCAGTCCAGGATGGGTACTCGGAGGTACCAGGAACTCTCCAGCTCCTTGGGAGTGACTGAGTACTTCATGCTGGTCGCTATGGCTCTCTGTGGGTGGGAGCTGCAGGGCAGTGCAGGGGGCATTGGGGCTGGGCAGGGGGTCCAAGGACGGAGTCCACATGGCTATGGCAGGCCACCTGTCCATCCAAAAGCCAGCTGGCCCTCATAGGCAGCCTGAAAGGTTTGATCCCAGAGAGTTCCAGACAGCCGAGTGCTGCAGGGAGACTTCAGTGAAAGTCGATGTTTGTAAGCTGCAACATGGCTGATTGTCGTGGAGTCCATGGGATCCAGAAGCTTGTCCAGAGTAACCTAGATCCAGAAAGCTCATGTCGGTCTGGACTGTGCTGTGGAAGAAGCAGCTGGTCCAGAGCAGAGCTGTCTGGCCCTTTGCCTGGGCACTGGGCAGGGGCCAGAGGTGGGCATACTGTATCAGCTATGCTCCCCGTCAAGGAACAGGAGACCGACCTCTCTGGCCAGGAAGCTCGCAGGGCTCTGGCCGTGCTCTCCAAGGAGCCACCATGTGGTGCTAGCCAGTCTGTACTCTGAGCGTTGGTTCCCTTTCAGTTTAAGGAGAGGGCTGAGCTTTCCCGGGAACTGAATTTGGCTCCAGAGAGGTGCAGGGTAAAAAAAAACAAAAAACAAAAACCAACTAAATCTGAGTGCTTAAGGGAGGAGGCCCTGAGGGCAGTGAGGTCCTCACCTGGCTTTGTCCCTCTGTGGCCTGGTCCAGAGGCTCCTCAAGCGCTAGGCCTGGCGTCTTGTCTCCTTCCAAGGTTTACGGGAGAGTCTGCCCTGCTGGGGTGGGAGGTGAGTGGGGGCGAGGGACAAGCACAGGACCTTCTCTCTCCGCGGTTCGAGGGTCCCCATAGTGGTGGAGGGCGTTCAGATGGGGTGGGAAGGGGCGGATGGCCCCGGGGCCTTCCGAGGCCCAGACCCCGCACCCCAAACCCGGCACCGGGCTCACGGCTGGGGGGCGGAGACAGCTCCCGGGCTCTGGAGGAGCCGCCACTCCGCCAGTTGCCTTAAAAAGGCGGCCGCGCGGCCGCATCAGCAGAAGGGATGCGGCTCTCTTCCAAAATAGGCAAGAAACGGGAGGCCGCGGGAGACTAGCTGCGAAGCGCTTACGTCACTCGGGGCCTCCCTCCTCGCCCCCCCCCGCCTGCATCATGTCTCCATGGCAACAGCGTGCCGCGGCAGCAGATGAATGGGCTGCAGCTCCCAGAGATGCGCGCTCCCTCCCTCTTCTTTGGGCAGGTGCCCAGAGAAGGGATGCAGACCCGGCTAGGAGCGCGGAGCGCGGAGCGGCCTCCTGTTCATAAGAACCCAGGGCCCCATTCATTTGCAACCGCTCCTACTGTATCCAGAGAACCCTGCAGTTACTCGGCCAATGGATCTCCCATCCTTTGAGTCACAGCTTCTTGGCCCTGAGGGGATCCTCTTACCCGCCTCTCTCCTGTTGGCTCTGCTCCCCAAAGTCTGCGGAAAACCTGACAGTCTGGTTCATAGCGCCACCTCGTGGCTAAGGGTAGTGCCGCGGGGGTGTATTGTGACCGTCTATGTCGCCCTCTGGTGTTTCCAAAAGGGAAAAGCATAGGAGAACGGTAGTCTCCATAACAGCTCTAGTTAACAAAGGTATCATTAAACAACAAAGGTATCATACGGACATCGACTGTTAACGCTTCCTGTGCGCTCCTGATATATTAGGCAGTGTGCTAAGCGATTTGTCCGTATCAGTTCATTTCATTTCAACCGTGCACTGCAGAATACAATTATTATTTCCATTCCACAGGTGAGAGAAACTGTGGCTACTTAAAACTTGCCTAGAATCCCCCAGTAGCTCCCAGTAGAACTGCTGCCTGAATATCACAGTGTGAAAAGCGCTTACCGCCTCCTTATTTCAACACCCCGGTGGCTTTTGATCAGTCTGTTGAGATGAGCAGGACAATGTTCATGAAAATCATTCGTTTCACAGAGGGACGGACAGAGAAGCGCAAAGTTGCTAGAGGTTTCCAGCGCCAAGGGATGCAGTACAAGTCCCTAGAGCCCTTTAGGGGGAGGCAGCTAGATGGAAAAGAGCTCAGCACACATGGTGAAGTTTTATCCTGTAGTAGAAGTAGACACCCAGGAGGCACCCCAGAGCCATCCTTCCATTAGCAAAGGGATCAGGGATTCTTACTGCTGCTCCAGGCCCTTGAGGGCTCATAGCAACTACTTGTCCCAGCCTCTCGCCTCCAACCCTCTCAGTGCCTATATTTTCGTATGGAACTGTATGCTGTACTTTAGTGTTGCCTATGCACTCTTCCTGCTGATGGTGGACCCTTTGTACTGAAGTGAGAAAATGCCACTGGCTTTCACTTGCTCTGCAGAATTCACCTGTCCTCCTTCGGGTGAACAGCTGTTCTCTGGTCCTCTGCATCTGAGACGCTGACTTCCTGCAGTCTTTGGGGGCTGTGGGTAGTATGTTCCTACTGCCTTATATATGGGGGGTTATGGTATATACTTCATTGCCCAGTTTCACCATGAACTTTGGCCACATGATGTTTGTTCTACTGTCTAGGTGCTCTGTTTTTAACTGGAGACTTATGGAAATCCAAAAATAGTGCTGTGGCCATTGCTGCTATCTCCCTCAGTATTCTTTTTTTTCTTTTTCTTTTTCTTTTTTAAGATAGGATCTCGCTTTGCAGTTCAGGCTGGCCCTGAGTTCATTATGTAATCCAGGAAAGCCTCAAACTCAGCAATCCTCCTGCCTCTGCCTCCTGAGTGCTGAGATTACAGGTGTGAGCTGTCATACCTGGCACTGTAGTATGTGGTGCTGATTGCTGGTGGATGTGAGTCACCACATATGTGGTTACCAGGGATCGAACTCAGGACCTTGTGCTTGCCAGGCAGATGCCAGAACCACTTAGCTAAATCCCCAGCCCAAGAATCTATATTCTAACAAGACAGAAAACACAGAAGAAATGGACAAATCCCTAGATACACATGAATTATCAAAACTGAATCAAGAAGATATAAAAATTCTAAATAAACCAGTGTGAGTGATAAAAATTGAAGATGTAATTAAAAATTTACCGGGGGGGCCGGGCGTGGTGGCTCACGCCTGTAATCCCAGCACTTGGGAGGCAGAGGCAGGAGGATTGCTGAGTTCGAGGCTTGCCTGGGCTACATAGTGAGCTCAGAGCCAGCCTGAACTACAAAGTGAGACCCTGTCTCAAAAAAAAAAAAGAAAAAAAAGAAGAAGAAGAAGAAAAATTTACCAGGGGTCCCGGAGGATTAGCTCAGTGGTTCCCCCGCCTGCCTCGCAAGCGCAAGGTCCTGAGTTTGATCCCCGGTAACCACATACAATGCTGGGTGTGGTGACACGCCCACCAACAATCAATACCACATACCACAGTGCTGGGCGTGGTGGTTTACGTTTGTAATCCCAGCACTTGGGAGGCAGAGACAGGAAGAATGCTGAGTTTGAGGCTTGTGTGGGTTATATAGTGAGCTCAGAGTCAGCCCGAACTACAAAACGAGACCCTGCCTAAAAAAAAAAAAAAAAAAAAGTCTACCAGGGGCCTGGGGATTTAGCGCAAATGGTATCATGCCTACTTTGCAAGCACAAGTGCCCGAGTTTTATCCCCAGTACAGCACATACACTCAAAGTCTACCAGGGCTGCGGATGTAGTTCAGGTTCTGACAAGTACAAGATCCTGAGTTTGATCCCTAGTACACACACACACACACACACACACACACACACAAAGCCCAAAGAAACAAAAAAGAAAAATAAACAAATAAAAATCTATCCAGGCCTTAATAGATTGACTGCTGAATTCTACAAGAAATTTAGAGAAGATCTAATCCCACTACTTCTCAAACTCCTTTTTTTTTTAATATAGGATTTTGCTATTGTAATTCAGAATGACCTTGAACTTACAGTGTCGCCCAGCCTGGCCTTGAACTTGAGGTGATCCTTCTACCTCAGCCTCCCCAGTACTGGGATCACAGATGTGCACCACCACACTTGGATCAAAGCAGTACTCCCAAATTCATTTCTGGGAGCAATCATTACCCTGATACCAATCAATAGCCAACATCATAGTAAAAGACGAAAACAGAAAGTTTGCACTCTAACAGCATGTCTCACAGAATTAGAGAAGACAATTCTAAAATTCGTTTGGAACTGGAAGAGACCCAGAGTAGTAAAGGCAATTCTGGACAACAAAGGCAAGGCAGGAGGCATCATAATCCCCGTCCTGAAATTATACTATAAAGCTATTGTGATTTAAAAAAACAGCATGGTGCTAGCAAAATAAAACAGACATAAGGATTAATGGAA